>NQII01006468.1:27384-72413 GCA_002778355.1 Clitarchus hookeri | reverse complement strand
AACCTGCCCGAACAGGAAGAGCAGAGGGAAGCAGCCCTGCCTAAGAAGAAGCAAATTACCTGAGCGGAAAACTATATATATACCAAAGTATGCTCCGGACTTCATGATCTCGCACGACTAATCGATACATAAATCGAAAGTCGAGAAAGTCATATGATAATTAACAAATGAAATGTATAATTTTGATAGTTATAAATTAATCAATTTCACCATTATGTACGTAAATAATTAACAATCATAAAGAAAAAAATTGTTAAAAAGAAACATATAATAAAATAAACAGATAAGTATTTAAACATCACAAAATTTTCAGATGATAAAGTTTGTTTTACAACTTCAAAGTTAACAAACAAAACTATTAAACATAACTAGAGCACGTTCCAATGGTAAAAAAATATTGGGTGAAATACTAAATAAATAATAAAATAAATAACAGAATGACATGAAACAAATGTCAACACAACTGGAACACTTCTCGTTTTGAGAGTCTGAAGAGCCATCCCAAAAGATTTTCGTTTGCCAGTTTTATAAGTTGTTCACATTACTGAGAACTTTTGAAATCCTGCTTAAGATCTACTTATATGTGCATTTGGTTTTTTTCCACCGCGTGTAAAATTGACATTGCCCTGGGCCTCATCACTTAGTTTCATTTGTCGGTTAAGTAAAACTGCAAAATTATCAGAAAAGTACATTTTTTACAAAGTTCCTGATTCTCACATTGAAAACCATTAAAAATGCAGAAGCAAAGGAAACCGTTTCAGTATTCGCTAATGTGGTAAACATTTGTGAATATACATACTTTTATTTCAACGCAAAGACGTGAAACTTTCTTGCGGTCGTTACTAGCATTGCTATGCGCATGCCATCAAGTTGGTAACGACGACCAGAATGTTCCATGTCTTAACGTTGAATTAAAAAATTTACATCTACATACTTATATACATACACATGTGCGTGTGCGCTCACACAGGCAATTATGTTTATTTTAAAATTTGATTTCAAAAGTGCACACACACCTCAAACGTGAGCTGTTGGGTACTTTCGAAATGTCACACACGTTAGAAACACCATTTCAGAATAATCCAAAACGGCTGAAAATGGCTTTTTCAAAGCGCTGCATCTCAAAATATACACATCAGACACATACAAAACTACTAAAAGGTCCTGCACTGAAATTCCCTACAGACTTTCCACCAATACAATAACAGGGTGATAGCTGAAAGTCCCACAGGTGCACGCAGTAAGGCTAGAACACTGCACGCCAGTTGAGAGGCTTGCGCTTAGTGGCGATGGTGCACTTGATACGCGTTGCAGTGTCGCCCTTATCGCTCCCGCGCTTCTCGGCTTCGAACGTGGAAGAAAGCTTCAGGTAGGCGGGGGCCTTAACAGCCAATAGTGAAACCAGCGTCGCTGAATGTACATTGGCACATTGAAGACTACCTGTATATTGATAGAAAAAAATGTCCACGAATTTATGGAAAAGTAGCCTGTTGGTAAAAAAAATGTCCAGGAATCTTCATAAAACTACGGATTACGGACATTATAAAATATCAACACTAGCTGTAGAATAGTCTGCATTATGGTTACAGTTATCTATTTTGGGGGAACATTTCTAAATATTTCTCAAGTTGTTCCGTTAAGACTCTTCAAAAGTAATTATTTTCCCTAGATTTTGAACACATTTTATGATTTCGTGACACGATGTAAGTGTAATTTCGATTGAAACACCAAATATTTCGAAAAAATTATATTAACACTTTCAACACTCGGCGAAATTACGTACCAAAATTATCCCTTGTTACAAGCTAGAAGCAAAACGTCTGTACGTGTATGTTAAGACATAAGTGAACATTTTATTGGCCGTTGTTTATTGCTTTCTGCGTGTATTTTGTTCACTTGTCCACAGAGAGGTTATCAGATGTGCCGACGAGTGGTTGTCAACTGTGCGCCAAGGGTGTCGGCATATTTACGAACACCTGAAACAACAGCTATTCGAATACATCGTTGCTATTAGTTCACCAAGTTCATCCACGTATTTAACCGTTCAGCGGTGTTTGCACACACGTGATATTTCTTGTGGTACACTATTTTATTTTTATTCTTGCTTAACAGCATTCACAATCAAATTGAGTACATGTACGCATGATATCATTAAAGTTTGGGGGAAATAAACGAGTGATTGTCCGTGTGACATACGGATAAAGTGTTGGAAGTGTTAATAATGTTTTTTTTTTTAGTGTAAATGTGAGAATTTTATCTTAAAATAATTATTAATGTAAATTTCAAAAAGTCATTATAACACGAGGTTGGCTTCTACTTATGTGTTTCTTGACATGTTGCAATTTCTTAGAAATCCGACACCTTGTTCATCTGCAAGTGAGTGTTTAACTTATGGCCATTTTTTAAATTTAAATTTCATATAACAAATTAGAATTGAAATACGAGTGAACCGCAAAACAAATTTCCAAGAAATTCAGTTCGCGTTGGGTTCCATCCTAACGATTTATGTGTTAAATTTTTTGGGATTTGCACGAAGAAAAAATTTAAATTTTAAATTCTGATAACTCGTTTAATTAATTTGTGAAATGTAATTTCCCTCGATTGCCATACTTTTTTTCAGACTGTTATTTCATGTCACAATGGAAAAGGGTGTAATGTGCTAAAAATTTAGAAAATAATTTTAGCTATTTGAATGCCCTTGAGGAGCTGTCTTTCCTGCGTTATACATAGAGTGTTCTTTTGTAGGTGGTGACCTCCCGTGGGGCAGTCGGTTCGTGCGCCACCGCTCTTGGTTGCGGGAGGTTCTCGGTTCGACTCCCAGGTAGGGCATGGGCGTTAGTTTTAGTTAGGTGATAAGTTAGTTTGTAAACCGTCCCCTGATAAGCCTTCAGGCATAACACCGGGTGGCGTTAAGAAGCCCTTTCCAATCAATCAATATTTTGTAGGTACTGTATTTACACTAAGAGCCAGATCGCTGTGCCTCTTAGCTAAGTCACAAAGAGAATAGGGTGGAATGATCACGTCACGCGAGGGGAAGGTTAGGGATGAGAAGTACATATACGCAATACAAACATCTTCCGAGCTACAGATGTCCTACTGAATGGTTGAACATGAAACTACACAGTAAAAAATTGCTCTACTTAATAGAATTGATTCTTTGTGAAATAGTTGCTAAGCATTTTCTTGTAACTCAAAAGCTAAATTATTATATATTTACAAAACGTTATTTAGAAGAGACACAAAATTATTCACGTTGTTCAGTGTTCATTATAAACTTGAAATCTACAACACTTAAGTGTTAAAACTCAATATTAATTTTACACATTCTACACTAAGTTTCGGTGAAATTCATTCTCATTTCTTTGTAGTATTACAGACGTGTCTGTGGCAACTAGTTTCCAAATAATTCATTGTACAAATACAAATAAAATTTTACAGTGTATGTAACATTATACATTAGGCCTATGTGGTACATTATTCGGTATTCTTATAAGTTATAAATGCACAAGCTATTACTGAAAAGTGTTACTGATTTTATATAATTGTTACATATTGTATATATTTCCTGTACCATTTCATCAAACGATGTTAGAAGGTTTTAGATGTTAGTAAACTAGATATGTTTCACCAGTAGGTGAACTGTTAAATCTAAAAAATGGAAATTGGATGGATATACTAGATTTTGGTGTTGGCACGCCCTGACACAATATGCCCTCAGATCATGATACCTGGTTTATGCATCTGATAAGATTAAAAATATATTCTTAATAACTTATTATAAAAATATTTTCTTTAATTTACATTCAAGTTAAGCAACTTACACTGCAAAAGATATGCCTCTAAGCTTTCTATACTGTAATATAAGTTCTTAAGCTACTCACAGCACGGCATATTTACCATACAGCAAGGCATATTTACCACACAGCATTGCATATTTCCACACAGTACGGCATATTTACCACACAGCACGGCATATTTACCACACAGCACGGCATATTTACCACACATCACGGCATATTTACCACACAGAACGGCATATTTACCACACAGCGTGGAATATTTACCACATAGCATGGCATATTTACCACACAACACGGCATATTTACCACACAACACGGCATATTTACCACACAACACGGCATATTTACCACACAGCATGGCATATTTACCACATATGAAGCTACAAATATAAGAATGTTACTACACAAAGTAGTAGGCAAATTCACTACGTTGACTCTTTCCTTAAAACATGTAGGAAAGCTACGATGAATGTATGGAAAAACGTTTTGCCTATCGTGCTTTCTCTATATGCGTATAGAATTGTGTGGTAAATTTTTTAACTATTTCTTGGAGTGTACGAAGACAATATTCAATATGGCGGTCGTAATGCTAGAATGATTTCCAACTTCGATAATGGAGACGTGGACACTTGAACAATACTTGTTCCAGCTTATATCGTTTAACCTGTTTCTCCGACCCATCTTCTTCTATCAGAATTCTGGTTAGTGCGATTCATTAAAATGCAGTGCACTGAGAGAACAGCCAACAAAATATTTGTTTGTATAGTGTCAAAAATATATTTAGTTGCTTCAATAAAATATATTTGTGAGTAAACGAGACTTTAAAAGCAGCAAAATTGCTTTTGTTCATCTAGCGAAATACATGTTCGATTAAACAAAACCTCTGTGTTGGTCCAAAATGAATAAGTCAGTCAACCAAATATTTTGTTGAATCAACTGTATATATTTGTTTGGCCACTCGTTTGATTGCATTCATTCGAAAAATACAGCTTGAGAATTTGTTTGCATTTTTTGAGACTATGAGTATAGTAAAAGTGTGTGTTAGAGTGATGCTTGATAATGGAACAAACATCCTTAATTAAAAGAGTTTATCAGGAAACTATAGGGTTTAACTGTAAAAAATAAAATATTTATTTGTGCATTTTTCCCAGTATTTGAAATGCATGTCGTTAAAAACATTCCAAATTAACCAGGAGTCGCTTAAGCTGAGGTTACTAAGGCGTAGTGATTGGGTGCAGATGCCAAAGGTACGAATGTCGGTTGCGCTTCTAACGTTTTTACACTAACTGAAAATGTTTAATGTGCGTGAAGCAAAATAAATCGTTAGTTGCACCTACCAAATCTTTGTTTGGCAACAAAGTAAGAACAACATAATAATTTAGTTTCAACAACAATATATTTAATTGCCCCTATACATACAATTCATTTGGTTTGTGTGATTCAACAAAACCTTATTCTGAGTGCGGAAGTCGCCATTAAATCAGTGCCTTTCAACCACTCAAATGGGCAGACACCGATTTCCAGTGGTACAAATTTCCTTAGTATCACGATTTGGGTGTTTTTCTGTCTACGTGTTCAGGTTTCGTGTGTTCTCAAGGTCGAAGCAGAGTGTCTTCGAGCGGAGCACTGGACCCAATAATAAAACATGCAGAACTCATTGAAAAGTAATACACACACTATGAAAATTTTCAAAATAGTACGATTTATATTGCATACGAAAGAAGAAGGCATACCTATATTTTGTAGCACCGTATGATATTTTGCCAGTATATACTTGTTGACATTTTTTAAATAACGAATTAATAGGAGTTCATTTCTAATAAAAATTGAAGCGTTCTTCCATTCTGCAAGCTTGAGAAAGTAAGTTTTGCCAGGAAACCTTCTCTTCAGGTATACAATAATTTATATGGTTGTGCGTAAGAATATATCGGTAGTAATATACAAAAAATTTTACTTAAAAATTTTATTTCAACGTGGTGAAAGCAACATAGCGGACGCTTCCACCGTCTCCCAAGAAGGTACGAGAATAATGAACAAGTTGTGGATTGTTTTCAACCATCCAAATACGTTATTTACAAAACGCACTAACTCACTGTCTGTAATTCCTAATCCTAGTTATCTGACACACGTAGTTTTATGACAATCCTTTAACGATTTCTTCACTAAAATCACGTTTGTCTGTCACTGGTGCGAAATAGTACATTTACAGAATCATTCAGTAAACAAACTGTATCATCCGTTTCCCAAAAAAAAAAAAAAAAAACTTCAATTTCTGAACGTAAAAATTTGTTGCACATCATGATGCAGTAACAGAAAATGGCGGACCACGCCATTTTACGAAGCGGTGACACGTTCCGATAATATTACATTTCACTCAAGGAAACCCACTGAAAATGCATCTACAACGAACTATGCTTAATGAAAGGAGATACGAAAGTAATTAACTGCCGGTAAAATATTCCGACAATACCAGCAAGGCACTCGCATAAACATGACGAAAAAAAAGCATTTTAAAAATGGCGATTACCGCGCTAGATAAGTTTCGCTAATCGTTTCTGCATGCTCCGTCATTACTAAATGTGTTTTTAGATCCATTTCGCAAAAAGTAAAAAAAAAAATTGTAAATTACTTTTAAAACTTAAATTAAAACATAAATGTTGAAAATATAACTAAAAATTTTAATATATATATATATAAGTTCTGAGTACAAGTTTCTTCCATAGTCAGCGTCGCCAACATAACAACACACATCCCACAGCAACTCATTAGCAGATACAATACTTTGCAAACGAGTACATTTACAGCTAAATGTTGCGTGAGTTGATCACATTGTCTGTCAAAATTTACTCGACTCAAATAAAATTGACCATAAACTATGGGTTTGTATCACCAGCGAATTAAAGAGGCGAATAACTGTCGTCTGGATACACTATCAGTTGTACATAACCACCCTTTGTATGTAGAGGTCAGTGAGTCTTGCAAAGTCTTGCAGTGCCATGTTAGACTTCAAGAACGTATACTCTATGTTCATCATTCCACGATTGGTACAAAGACATATCGAGACACCCTCAATGACTCTTTAGCCAGTGATAAACCGGAAAAAATGCCATAACTCTACCACGTGCAACCAAGTTGAATAAAGAAAGACTATTTCGCCATGGTAGCAGTCAAAGGGTAAAGAGTTGCGGCCAGAATGTGTAAAGAACTGCTGCCATAATAATTGGCGAAATTCGCTGGCGTCTTATTTATAACCTCTGGACTGCAATTTAACAACTATGAGGCGGTTTTTCTATAGCACCGATGATATTTAGTTATTTTTTCATGCATTGGTGACAAAATTCTAGTTAAATGTGGGTTTTTATTATAAAAATCAGGTTCATGAGTTTGTTGGAGTGAATTACACTTTACTTTTATTGTGATACGAAGACTGTAAATTTTTTTTTTTGCTAGTACGTGCCTCACCTTATTAATTTTTTTATTACATATTCATGTCCGCGATAAACGTATCATTATCCGAAAAGTCAGGATTTAGAGTTTCCAAACCTGTGCGATTTTGCCCATCTTCCTCTATGAAGAAAGTTACCAAAAAAAAAATTACCTTCAGAATCGCTGCCAACAATTTTCCGTCTCTTTGCCTCCATGAACGCTTCCCGTTCGTCAGATGAATAAGCAGCGATCGGAATGTCAGGAATAGAATGGCTTTTTCGCGTGATGAGCAGCCGAATAGCCACCATTCAGGAGTCGCAATTTGCATTTCGTAGCTATCGAGAAAATAAATTGTATCACCAACTTTACTTCGGAGGTGATAATATAAGCACAAAGTAAAATTACAACTGAAACGACACACACGCATATACATACATATACATACATACATATTATATATATACATATATATATATAATTACAGTGTTCTTACCTTGAACGTCGCGTTACGAAGTCGCATTACTACCTTCCGTCAGTTAGATCTTTTCTAAATGTAAATATTCTCACTTGAAAGTTCACTTGAAAATATTTCATGCCAAAGTGTCTATAAGTGCGCATTGGGTTTCTTTTAACGCAATAACAAAGTTGTGGGGTGGCCAATTTACGCAGTAATAATTTCTGCACGTTTCAAGTCTACAGTAGTTTGCTTGTTAGAATTCGACTGTCCTGTTACGTATTACTCAGTGACATGTCGAAAAAATGTTTCTTTAACACTAAAAATAGTGCAGCGTTAAAGAAACAATCTCGGCAGCTAAGTATCGTAACACTTGCTTGTGAAACTATAAAAAAAAAATTTATATTTTTTTACAGTCCTGTACACAAAATAGTTTAATGTTGTGCCAACAGTAATAATGTAACTACGACAGTAATTCTTTGTTATCTGTGAGCAACAAGAAACTAATATTGCTGTTAATGTAATATACTGTTAAGCTAATAACTTTAATGTTACGTTAAGTACTTTTGTAAAAACTTTACCTTCTCGCTGTACTGTCAACATTAAGCTGGTGTTTATATTGCGGCAAAACATATTTTGTGTTTAATTGATGTTAAAAAAATTTCTTGTATTTTGTTTGCTTTAAAAAACGTTCCTTTTTAATATTAATTAAGTACAATTAATTTGTCACAGAAGGAAATATTGTAAGCAACCAAAAAAGACGGCCTCGAGGGGAATCAAACCCTCGCCTTGACTGCCTGATAACTGCTTTGCTAACTTCGTTTCATATTGTTGGTATTAAGTACAAAATAACGACAAACTACAGTTCTCTTTCGTTATGTGGCAATACTTTATGCTCTAGAAATATATGCATATTGGCAGACGTAAAATGCTTTACAAGGCTTGAGAGCTGGCCTAAGCTACATTTAGCTCTCATACTATGCACTGTGTATGTATCTCTGTGTGTGTGTGACTGCACGTGTGTGACTTTGTGTGTGTCACCAAACTATGTAAACATATAGTACTACGTAAGGACAGCTTACTTTTACAGTTTTCGACAATTCCGGGCACTTACTTTCAAAGTGGTGGCCATTAAAAAATTTACTGCGATAAGTCATATCTCTGGAACCGTTAATCCGATTTTAACCAAATTTGGTATGCTGACAGCGCAAAGTGCAAGAATTAAATTAAAATTGTTAATATGGTTAATGGTCCGTCATTTTGTAAGATAGCGCTGTATGAATAAATATAGCTTTTAGGTTATATCTCGAAAACTACTTTACCTACATACAAAGTAAATATAAGTAATTGCACATAATTAGAAACTTATTTTCAAAATAGCGGCCTACCAACTATTTTAGGTTTATTTGGTTTAACTACCATACTGTTAAACAAATTTCAACAAAATTGTGTGCGTTGACAGTATCTATTACAAGCATCAAATAAGCCATAAACAGAACTTGTGTACGCCCTTTTGTAAGATAATGCTACATAAATGAATCATGTTTTTGTCTAATTTCTCGGGAAACAATTCACTGATTATTACCAAATTCGGCAATCAAGTATTACTGCCGCAGTTGATATGAACGTATATATTACAAATATGTTAGACACTTATTTTCAAAATGGTGGTCATCTACCTATTTTAGCATATTATGGTACATATTCGAAAACATTTAATAAATTCCAACATAACTTTGTATGCTGAGAGTATATATCAAACATTAAATGAGTATAAATGGAGCATTTTTGTCCTCCATTTTGTAATAAAGTGCCACACGAATAAATAAAGTTTTTATGTCATATCTCGGGAAACTATTTTCCGATTGCTACCAAATATGACAAACAAGTAATATTGCCGTAGTTAATGTTAACAGATATGTTTTAGGTATGTCAGACACTTATTTTAAGCTATTTTAGTTTTGCATATTATGTCGTCGAAACAACGTAAATAATTCAAACGAAACTTTGTATGATGACTATATATATATTACAAAAACTAAATTCATACACACAAAATCTCTTTTGTCCGCTATTATGTAAAATAGTATCACTTGACAAATTGAAATTATGTGATCTCCGAACAAACAACCGATTTCTACCAAATTTGGCAAACAATTAGCACTATAGCAGGTTATGTAAACTAATAAATTTTGAGTGGGTCAGACATATGTACTTTCAAAATGGTGGCCATATAAATATTTTAGCACCATACTTTTATCTACGAAACTGCAAAACAAATTTTAACTTAACTTTGTATGCTGACATTGTATGTTATTTCCATCAAAATTGTCTATGCAAAGCCTCATTTCTCTGCCATTTTGTAAAATAGCCCCACAAGAAATAATATAGTTTTTATGCTGTTTCTCGGGAAACAATTAACCGGTTTCTGTCCAATTTGGCGAATACGTTGTATTGTGGTAGGCTATATTAATTTATATGTTTTAAGTATGTAGGTCTCTTATTTTCTGAATGGCACATATACAAACAAACACAATTTTAGCTAAGTGTGCTATATCTATGAAACTATGTAACATATTTAAATTTAACTTTGTGTATTTGATCTATGACAATAATCAAATGTACTAGCATATAATCTTTTTTCCCTCCATTTTTAAAGATCGTCACATGATCAATGGATGTTTTATGACATATCTCAAGGACCAATTAACTGATATGCATACAGAGATACTCATTTGCCAGATTTTTTGCAAAGTAGTATCAGGTGAGTAAATTAAACATTTAGTCATATTTCCGAAATAATTCAACTAATTTCCACAAAATTTGGACACCTACAGAAGGCCATGTTAAGTTACATGATTTAAATGTGGCCAGACAATGATTTTAAGTGTGATGGCCATATACATTTTTTGATATGTTTGCATATATATTTTATAATTTAACAATTTCAATCAAACTTTTTATGCTGACATTATATATTACAAATATTGTGTACAGAGCCTTTTTTAATGCAATTTTATAAGCTAGTACTGTTTAATAAAATAAGGTTTTCATGCTTTATATCTTAGAACAATAAACCTATTTCCATCAAATTTTTCACACGAGTGGCGTTATGGTAGGCGATGTAAACTTATGTGTTTAAGTGGCACAGGCACTTATTTTCAAAATAATGGCAGAAGAAATATTTCAGGTTAGTGAACCCTATCAATTAAAACTTATTACATCCGAAGTTGATGCTCCGAATACTACCTCCGTAATGCAGTTGCTTGCAAGCTAGCCTAATTTTATGAGTTTTTCTGATTTCGAATCCCGGGTAAGTCATTCGCGTATTTCAATTGTCTTGGAACTGTTTCACACGTTCCTGGTTTCATCTCTAATGATATTGCGTCAACGCCTACCTTCCATCTAAACTTTCAAGAACTTCACTAAAATTTATTTGCACACGTGTAGAGGAAAGTAGGCTCTTTAGGTATGAGTAAATTATTGTTTGTATGGTTTTGTATAGTATTTATTTGTATTGGTTACCATGTACACTACTTTGCATTTGTTCTTTGTTTATTGCTGCTATATATTTCATATTTCTCGTGATACATAAAGGCAGCTCGGAAATTAAATGTCCAAACTACGGAAGGTGAATTCTTATAAAAAATAAAGTCGAAAATATACCGGACACCGTATACCTAAACAAAATATTAAAGTAGATATGAGCCTATGAAAATTGGTATTTGAAAACGTAATTTTGCTTAATGCCTAGTGCAATGCCTACAAAAACCGCAGCAAAAAGGTGACTTATGATTCCCATGTTGCAGAGACACATGCGTAATGCTGGCCGTCCTCGGCCTGTGCGCACTGTTCGGCTTGAGCAAGTGATACGTCAGTAAATCAATGACATGCCCTCCACTAGTACACGCTACATAGTACGCCAAATGGACGTGTCCCATTCAACCATGTGGGATGTACTGTAGGTAAATCGCCGCCATCTCTACCACTGGCAAAAGTGCAAGGCATTCAGCGATAGTATTTTTTTTAAACCCCAATTTTCACCGGCTCATATCTCCTTTAATATTCTGTTTAGATTAATGGTGTCCTATATATTTTTGACTTTCTTTTCATGAAAAAATCACCTCCCGCAGTGTGGGANTATATATATATATATGTTTGTGTGTGTGTATTCACAGTTATATATATATATATAAATAAACACATGTTATTGATTTATTAACTTTTTCCCATTATTAATTTTAAAATACTATAAAATTTCATGATTATAAATTATTTTATCTTTTCATAGTTGCAAATTTATTGATATGATATTTAAAATAATAGATGTTGTTAGTAGTCAAAGAACTATATAAACAATATTTTCTGCAAACACTTAATATAAATAATAATATAAAAACAAATATACATAATCTTCTCCTTCAATTGATCATATGTGAGATTTAATTGACTGATTAAAAACCATTTTATATTGTATGCTCTAGCATAACTTTATTTAAATCATCGTTAATCTTCATATTTGTTTTATCTTAAACAATTGTTTTTTTTCTTTATGTACAACCAATTTTATATATTGGTCTTCTTGCAAAATAAAAATTACATTTATGCTCACAATCTTCATTTAAAACTGGTTTTTAGTATAGCTCGTTGTTTATATAATTTGTAGTAGTTTCTGTTTCGGAATTTCGAAAATCGTGATATGCTAGATACATCTTATGAAAGAATACCGCATCAATTTCTAGATTCCAATTTTCTTTAAGAAAATTTTTATATTTATTAGTACGAGAAAATCTTTCTCACGTCACAATGGTCGAACATAGATGCATGGGCATATTGATTTTCATTATCTATTCTCTTAGTTTAAAAATCGACTATTACATAATCGGGCAGATCAAGTTGTAATCTGTTAAGTTGGGCGTTTGTATCGAAATCAAATGATACTGTGCCATGAGAAACAAATTTTTATAAAAATGCCAAGAATTAAATTTTATATGTGATTTAAGATTATAATTTTTTTTCCTTGATTGCAATAGGTCACATCAATGTTAATCCTTGGAATATAATTTTTCCTGGGGAATCATAATCTTTATAAATCGTTTCATAGGCTCTTTTGTTTGATATACATATGAACAAATAGTGTTGGACGAATGTTTAGTAAATTATATATATACATATATATCCACCATTAAAAGAAACGTTTTAATTATTTCTAAGAAAAACCAAATAGGTATCTCAAGGGATAAATAATTTCCATATTCAATCTGAGTAAATTTTCCTTGATATTTTTTATAAACACCGCCCATTTCCAAACACATTTTCTGTTATTGTGAGCTTACTGAAGCATGCATCATAGTAGAAGTAAAACCGAGATTATAGTAAACTTAAATTTTTTTGATATTTCTCAATGGGAAAAAAATTAAATGAGACAAAATTCCAACAAACATCAATATTACTTTTTGTATCATAATAACCACAACTATCTCTCTGCGTAAATCTAAATTGTTCATAAATGTTGGCACAATTTTTTGGACGTAAATCCATCTCTTATAGGTATATCAAACTATATTCGTATATTATAAACAAATAAATCTCTCCTATTTTGTTCTGTAAGAGGGTATGGTTGTCTCTCAAAACTTTCGATAGTTTTATAACTCATTTATTTAGTAAAAAATGTTATGTAGTAAAACATTTTATATATGTAGTGAAAATGTTTTATATATTGTACATACATGTGCAATATAAATTACATGTATATAATATAAATTTATATTATATATATGGAAAAACGAAGGATTCAACAGAACAAATATCTAGAATTAATCCACTCATCGAAACATTTAGAGAAACACACGAAGCCAAGTATGAAAAAATATAAATAATAATTGCCTTCAATTCATGAATTACAAAATATTGGCAAAAAAAAGTTGAGGAAGTACCCAAAAAATTAAATTTTGATAACATTCGTTTCAGTTGGAGTTAAAAATTTTAATTATCCACCAACACCAGAAAAACGTAATTCGAAAAATAGCATTTAATGATAATGGACAATTAGGACACAATCAAGATATTTCATCTACATATGGGATCGAGTCATTAAAAATTAATCTTGATATTTCTAAAAAAAAGGTAACGTTGTTCATGAAAAATATATTTTAAGATGTATTGAACAAAATTTCTATATTGGTGACGCACAAGCAAAAATTAATAATGAAAAAAATTTATTTCTAAAATTAAATAATATAAATTGATATACAGGCTTAATAATTTAACAAAAATTAAAGAAAATACCTTGGAAATAACTATACTAATGAATATTGACTGTTATACACAAATAGCTTATCAACAAATGATCTATATCAACAATATGATCCCAACTAAAATTAGATCTAATAAAATATGGAAATATATAATATAATTAAACCAATGTATGAGAAATATATTAAATGACCATCATATAGATCGCAACCAAACACACCCGAAAGAATATATTCACCAACAACACCAATACATGTTGAAGGAATAAAACAATAGAACAAATTTCCCTAAGAATGTATATGGATGGGTGATAGAAATAAATTAATTAATCGATTATTAGTTATCCATGGTAGAGTAAATGCGGGAAATAATAATTGTTCTAATGAGAAAGTCAGTATTATGAATATGGCAAATAATAAATATTCAGGATTTGTTGTTAATAATCCTACAGGCTTCCCATATTAAATTCAAGTTTTAAATCTTATTTCACATTAATTCTGGAATTCTGTTCATCATGGTAAAGAAATATTAAATTGGACATTAAATTATTTTAATTTGCCAGATATGCCTTTACATGGTTATAATTATTGCGTAACATTCAGAAAATTAGATGACAGATTAGAACACGATGATAAAGGAATTAATAAATTATATTGATCTTGTATGCACCATGATATTGCTTAACGAAATAATTAAGTTTTAGAGTATTGACAAAATTATGATAAAATTTTACAAAAAACTGAAGAAAAGGTATTACACAAATATACACCAATTGGAATTCGCTTCTTCTATGTTCACAAAAAAAATAAAGTTGGGGTATCAAAATTCGTAAATTAAAAAATGTATGCAAATTTATCATACGTAAACTATTTTACATAATTTAAAATCAAATCTATGATTATCTAAGTAATAAATTAAAAGGTTTAGATATCGAAGAATTTTTAACAAACATTCAAAATGAGAAGAATAATAAAAAACTAAAGAAGGAAAAATTATTTAATTATCATTCCCATTTTAAACATTTAAAAATATTGAAAGATAAAAATGGGAGAGTAATAATTAATTAAGGTGTATTTCGTCCAATTTAATACCAATATTAGAAGCTCTTGGTGAATAAGCTGGTGGAACTACTGTTTTATATAATTCGGTTGAACACACAAGAAAAAATAAGAAATAATAAGGTGCACAACGACATTATCTATCTATCGAAATAAAAATTGGGGAAGAAGTTATTGCAAAAAACAAGAAGTCCAAAAATGTATTTAATAACTCCTTTATCTTATATTGAAATGTATCAACAATTATAAAAAAAAATTAACATAAAATATTTTAGAGATGCTTATCTGATAGATGAATTAACAAATAAAATAAATAAGAATGAATGTGCAACAGTTAACTTAGATACTTCATTTAAACCTGGTACTCACTGGGTGTGTTATTAAAAAAACAGTAATGGTATTTATTACTTAGATTTATTTTGTAGAAGTACTCCTATAGAATTAATAAAATATTTCAAATATAAACAAACATATCATTATGATGATATATTTCAAAATTTATTTTCGGTTATCTGCTGTCATTTTATGTTTTATAGTACTAGATCTATTTTCTAAAGGATACAATTTTTTATATAATTTCTCTATTATTCATTGACAGATTTATTCGGGTAGCCATTCATCACTTTTAGGACAAATATTTTAAAATTTATGACAATATAAGATGTATTCCATGTATAAATTATATTGATTACGTTAAAAATGAAAATGTTAGTGATTTAAAAATACGTTGCTTTTCAATATGAGTTAATAAATTATATTAAAAACGAGTAATTTTATGATTTTGCTGAAAGGAAAAAGGAATATCATACAAAAATGTTAGCTAAGCTCATTCCTATTTAAATTGATTAAAAAATTTAAAAAAATTTAACAAAATTAGATGTCCATTGTAAACATTATTCTAGGTGTTAAATGACCTATTTAACTAGCAAAATATGTTTTTATATCTCGATTTACACAATTTTAAAAATTTTTCTTTAAAATCTAAGTTAAATGATTATGCTTAAAAAAGCAATAATTTGAACAATATTGTTCCTTTAAAATCTGAGTTAAATTTTTGTGTTAAAATGAAAATTTTGATAATTTAAATAAAGATGTTGCTTTAAAATATCTAATAAATGATTATCTTACAAAATAAAATTGTGATAATTTAAAGGTAGATGCTGCTTTAAAATCTGAGTGAAATAATAATAGGAATATAAAAAAAATTTATTTTGCTGAAAAACCAAAGAAATACCATCAAAAATGTTACATAATCTTATTCCTAATAATATTGATTCAACATGATGTGATTATAATAACACAATTTATTAAGAATAATGAGTTAACTAACTAATTATGTCTAAAATAATAAATTTAAAACAATGATTTAGAGTCTGATTTATCTCATTTCAATATATAATGTATAAATTATTAGCTTCGTTTCATTCAACCGCAAATGGTGTAGACAGTGTAGCGTAGTGCATCTGCACCAAATTTCAATTACAGTGTAAGTACACCAGCGGAGTTGAAAGAAACGACATCGTTGGTTACATCCCTGTAGAGATTTAGCGCCATGTTTGAAAATTAGTACTTGTGTTGGTATGAATTTTGGTAATGAAACATTTGCAGGTGTGGGTGAATGTTTACTCAATTTTTATTTAACGTTTGTTATATTTGCCTCATAGATTTTCGTTCCAATTTCGAAATTGAAATTGACCTAATTATATCAGTTCCTTGATTTTTCGCGCATAGACATGCACCTACAGAAATACCTGGAATGGTAGAAGTTTGTAATTCAATTCGAGAGATGTGTTTTTCAGCAAACAAGCAAGCCATTAACCTAAAAGCATTTCCATTTGCTAACAATTTACTAAGCATATCTTACTTGAATGAGCGGTAACTTTGAAATTTTGAGGTTATATTTTGTACTATGACGTGGAGATATCTCAATGTCCACTTTTAACATTTACAGTTAATTGAAATGAATGTATATCAGTCAATACCGTTTACCATTGTTCTTCCACTGTTATCGTGAAGAATTGAAACAACCTTCATCTTACACTGAACAAACTTCAGCATACACATACAAGTTTTGCGCGCATTTTATTACACTACACCAGCTACGCCTCCTCGGAAGCAGGTAAAAAAATTTCTGCACAGAATTACACCAATGTGGCTACACCGGTTGAATGAAATGCTCACTGTCAACAAGTCTGGCGTAATATCCCGCAGAATGAAACTGTTTTGGTCCTTTTTTTCTTGCTGGTGTGGCTACACCGGTTGAATGAAATGAAGCTGTTTTGATACAACCAAAAACTTAAAAACGTGATAATTTACAAAAAAAAAAATTGCTTTCAAATCCTAATTAAATGAGTATGATAAAAATAAAAATTTTGATAATTTGAAGAAAGAGTCTTACTTTAAAATCTAAGTTAAAATATTATCTCAAAACTAATTAATAATTTTAAGCAAGATGTCGCTTTGAAATTCAAATTAAACGATTATGTTAAAAAAGATATAAGTATTAATAAGCAAATTTGAAAAATTAATCAACCTCTTAATGTAATTGCACAACACCTAAATAATATTAGTCAAACAGTCGTAATAACAAATGCCATACATTACAATACCATACACTCTGACCGTTTTACATGGCGAAGCTTGGCAACCACCGTCACTTGCGCTATTTAGCGTGCGAACTATGCAAAATGGGGGGGAATTCAAATTTCGTACAGTTTCTTGTGGCGCCCTCGGGATATTTCACACAAGTTTGTGGGTTATTAGTGATGTTTGTAAAATAAAATTGGTGATTTGTGGCGGTTAAGTAATGTGTCTCTTCCGTGCTATATGAAAATTTCCTCTTTTTACATCATTGTGTTAAAAATACAAGCATATTTCTCATACTGAATTTAGAAGAGTGATGGCGATGTGTGGTGTTTTGTGACTGCTTCCTAACATCTGTACTGCATTTTAATAATTTTAATGTACACTAAATGCATAACGAAGGTATCCAGAATTTATTTTATTACCATTATTTATCGACCTGTGAGTATTTAAGCTATGTTTAAAATTACAGTTGAGAGCTAAACCAACTAAAAAGTACTAACAACCCAAGTTTTATTTTAAGGATTCTTGAACTAACTTTGTAGCTATAAAATCTGAAAGTCTGTGCAATGGCTGATCAATCTCATCCCTTTAGTGAAATTTTAAAAATTACCGAATGTTTTTCATGTATGGTAAATTTGAGGTTTTCATTTCATTGATGTAGGGTACATTTGAGGTTAAGTCATGTTAGTGTTGTTTACAATGTGATGGGTGTACCTAAATGGTGTTTCGCAGTTGCTTAAGGCTTATGTGTCAAATAATAATCATATAAATAATTAAATTATTGATTTACAGCATTATTTATTGGCCAACCCCTTATGTGTGCATGATAATAACTGGTAAAAGGGAAATTCTGTTGTTGCACCACATGCAATAATAGATTATGTAAATGTACTAAAAAAATAGGTTTTCATTACAATCTAATGGTATGTAGTGATTGCTATATTAACACTGATACATAATTTCATTGTCCCATTATTACATTTTACTTACAAGGTAACATTTGTGATAAGAGGGGAGGGTTAAGAAGACAAGGAAAATTTTGGGGTGAAAACTTAAAAATTATACTAAACAATTTCCAATAACGGTTAATGCACTGTAATCAATTATTTTATTCAACTAAAAAAATGTACAACTAAGATTTTACGCAAAAACTGCACCATACTGTTTCCTAGAGAATAAGCGAAGCGAGCGCGATGTGTCGCACTGATTTACCTGCTTCACATTTTACCCCTAAGTTATTGTAATCTTTTATGTTGCAATTTGAGCGGAATAAACGAAGCACATAAATTGGTGTGGCCCTTCGTGTTCGCTTCACTCAAACTTTGGGATGCAGAATGGAGCGGTTTTTGTGTGAAATCTCAGTTCTGTGGCAATATTTTGGTATGCGAGTAGGGCAGGCAAATTTTTGTACATGGCAATGTGTAATCTCTAAACCCCGATACACCCACGCATTCACGCGGTAATAACAGAAAAATACGAATTGCGAATGTCTTAACACGTAGAACAAATGCTCTATCTTCGATACAGGAACTACATCACCTGAAATTTTCCACGATAACGTTTAATGGCAATGCGAAATACTTTTGTTACAATTTTCACAGCACCATTAAAACATTGTATTCAGTTTTCAGGTGCAAAGTAGTATTTACCCTGCGTCATTGTCAAGATTCATGAACTAGAACTTAGTTATATGTATATCTACAGTGTCTGATGTCAAGGTTAGAACACTTTTGGAGCTAGGATTATACACTTAATCTAATAAAGCATACTGTGACATGAATAATCAATTGAATTTTAAATTATTTCAAAGTAATACATTTTTCGAAAGAAAAAAAATCATAGAAATGGAATTTGTTATATTACAGAAAACTGTATAATGCTACATATAATTAACTTTTTTTTACTAAAATTTAGCACTTTAATATTACTTCTTATTTTTACTGTAAAATTGTGTCTTGAGAACATGTAGATAAAGTTCCACAAGCAATCTATAGTTGTAAGCCTATAAAATAATTTGTATTGCACTGCACTCCAAAAAAACAATGTAAAAATATATTCAAGCTTAAGGGAGTGAGAGAGATGGGTGGCACATTACATTTAAACATTTTATACTTTTCAATATAGTACAGAGTTAGTTACTGTTCTTTACAATATCACGCAATTGATCACTGTAGAACATCTGTATTTAGCACCGATGGTGATGAAGTCAGGTGAAGATGGATCAGTGAAGGAATGCCAGGGTGGGGAAACAGGTGTACCCCAAGGAAATCCACCAGTAAACAGCAACATGTAGTTTGATAAGGCCAACAGCCAAGTCTACTACATATAAACTGAACCTACTTACTATGGCAGAGAGACAATTGCAGTTAATAATTCAGCATATTGTGCAAGAGCAAATCTTCGCTGGCTGTCACATTCTTAGTATGAATGTTACCTAAGTACAGCAATCACTGTGTTCGTAGTAAAAGACTAGAGTTAAAAAACTAAACACTGCAGACAAGAATTAAAAAGATCCACCCTGCAAAAAAATAACTATTTCATTGGACAGCATTAAATATATTTTCTTTGGCTTCCAGCTAGAATAACTCAATAATTTTGAATAAAATATAAACTTATACACATGACAGTACATTTAGAAGCTAGTCACACACTATAAACTAATACTAAGTCAAAAAAAAAGTTATATCTTAGTATTATTGAAGAAAGAAGGGCCTTGCTTCGATTTCCCCTCTCCTCGGTGAAAACTTAATCTGTGCCCATGCGTCACATACTAGGGATGGCGAGTATTTACAGTCGCCATGACTGTCACCGCAACACAATTGTTGCATGTCGCTGTTACGACTGCGGCTGAAAGAAGCAGGACACAAATCCTCGACAGCGACATGGCAACGCTGCACCACGCCACCCGCTCCAAAGTTGCAATTAGCTACCAGTGCCAGAGTCCGTTGTCCGAGCAGTGCCAGTCGCTAATAAAAAGTTGTGGCCTTGAATTATGAAAATGTATTCTTCCAACACTTTAACTTTGCAAACCACAAACAACGTAATTAAATAAAGTACAATTCTGTAAATTATGAAATATTATTTTTTATTGCATGTTTGACCAATGTTATTCCAAGAAAAGTTTTGAGATGATACATAGTTTAGCGGTGAGATGGAGCAGAAATTATACTTAAATAGTTGTGATTTATGTATTATTTAAGTACTCGAGGTACGTGCCTAGTTATCTACTTATTGGTGAATAAGTTTTACAATTGTGCATTATAACCAACTTGAATTTTTTATTTAATAAAATGACACATTCATGCACGCAAGACAATGATGCTTAAAACTTGAGGTTTTCTAAACACTTCATTTGTCATAGCTTTTATCTGTTCTGATGCGGACTGCGGCTTCCCCCAGAGCCCTTGTCGACTCGCGCACACGATCTAGCGGAGAACGTAGGAACTACGTACACCAAGTACTCGCCCACAGACTGCACGACCGGAGTCCACGCGCACAAGGAATGCTGCCAAAGTCAGTGCAATATATTTCAATGCCACGAGGCGTAACCATGTTCCAAACTCAGTAAACGGCCTAACTAACCTTTCATAATTACCGTAATTTTTAACAGTATGGGAAATGAATGTCAAAAAAACCCTGCACATGTAAAACATTACTACAAGTGTAAAGTTCCGACCATGTGAACTATGGGATCTAATTAATCCCGCAACTTAACGAGAAACCAATAAGCGCATCGTGTAACCTTTACGAAAAGAACAAACTAGTAATAAGTGATGTCTTTAACAAGGGCCATTCATATTTAACTCTAACCGAACTACACCAAAATTCTCACAGAAAATCGATGTAAATTTAATATTATTTAAAATACAATTTAATTAATNTAAAGTTCCGACCATGTGAACTATGGGATCTAATTAATCCCGCAACTTAACGAGAAACCAATAAGCGCATCGTGTAAACTTTACGAAAAGAACAAACCAGTAATAAGTGATGTCTTTAACAAGGGCCATTCATATTTAATTAGAAATACATGTTTTTACTCTGGCAGTGAAACACTTAAAACTCTAACCGAACTACACCAAAATTCTCACAGAAAATCGATGTAAATTTAATATTATTTAAAATACAATTTAATTAATACACAATAATTCACCTAATGTCTACACATGTGTGTATTTTCTTCTCAGGTAGTGGAAAAGACTCCCTATAAAAATATTTGAAAAATCTATAAAAATTATTGCTAAATAATTTTTATCACTTTTTGCACATTAATGTAAACCATAATTTGCATCATGCAATTTTCTGTGTGTTTTTAATGGCTATGTTTTACAAAATTTCATTCATTCCATTTATTGTCGAGGAATATTGTGTTTTGGTGGGCGGGGGCCGACCACCGCTACCACCACCACGCCATCCCCTCTTCAGGCAGAGAGTAGCGGGCATCAGGGCAGGTCACGTCATGCGGCTCGGAGGTGAAGCAGCTTTGTATTCCGATCACGTACACTGAGATACACTTAAATCATACCAGAACATTTTTACTTTATTACTTTCGTGCACCCCGAATATGCCTCCCTTCCAGAGCAGACTCGCGGCTCCTCCAGCATAATTCACCACTTAATATTATGTCAGAGTCCATTGACCCCTTTGTTATAGCAGTTTAGGCCAGTGCGGGGTCTCGTACCACACGCCCGCTTCATCTTCTGTACCACCTCATTTGGACTTTCTTAAATATAAATGGCATTTCCTTGAAACCGAAGTGTCTGCATCACAGGATCTTCAGGGCGAAGGCCACTTATAACTGTCAATTACCTGCCATATTTATCTACAGCATGTAAANACTTTCGTGCACCCCGAATATGCCTCCCTTCCAGAGCAGACTCGCGGCTCCTCCAGCATAATTCACCACTTAATATTTTGTCAGAGTCCATCGACCCCTTTGTTATAGCAGTTTAGGCCAGTGCGGGGCCTCGTACCACACGCCCACTTCATCTTCTGTACCACCTCATTTGGACTTTCTTAAATACAAATGGCATTTCCTTGAAACCGAAGTGTCTGCATCACAGGATCTTCAGGGCGAAGACCACTTATAACTGTCAATTACCTGCCATATTTATCTACATCGTGTAAGTCAGAGTGTGTTTTATGTAAGTTGAAGTGTTTATGTCAGTGCATTGTAGTGGTGTACTAGGGAGCCACAATACTCCAGTTCAGTTGGGGGGTATGTGTATGTTACGTTGCCTATCTAGCCACCGATGTCAGTCCTCACGCGCGACTTGATTAAGGCATGGGGTGCAGGGTCAATTAGCGCGGGCTTTTCGAACAATTCCCACCTCAAGAGTCTCATGCTAACCCGAACTGATTCCCTTAACTGGTTTGCTGGCGTCCTCCAGACATTAATCTCATCTGGTGGACCCTGTGACCAACTCCGAAACATGTCAATTCCTGTACTTAGCTCGGAAACACAATGACAGTGTGTCGTAACATATCATCGATAATGCCAGGCATTTACAATATATTCGCATTACACATAACATGCATCACACAAGCATGAAAACTTCGCGTTTTATATAAGTATGTCTTACAATTATTTATTGCTGCATTGGAAATTGAAAACTTTTAAGATAAGTTTGACAATTGTATAGATTGTCTTTAATACAACTCCATCCCTATTGTAATTACCTAGAATAACGTGATACCCAGCAGTTTATAGTGCAAAATTTGNACTCCAGTTCAGTTGGGGGGTATGTGTATGTTACGTTGCCTATCTAGCCACCGATGTCAGTCCTCACGCGCGACTTGATTAAGGCATGGGGTGCAGGGTCAATTAGCGCGGGCTTTTCGAACAATTCCCACCTCAAGAGTCTCATGCTAACCCGAACTGATTCCCTTAACTGGTTTGCTGGCGTCCTCCAGACATTAATCTCATCTGGTGGACCCTGTGACCAACTCCGAAACATGTCAATTCCTGTACTTAGCTCGGAAACACAATGACAGTGTGTCGTAACATATCATCGATAATGCCAGGCATTTACAATATATTCGCATTACACATAACATGCATCACACAAGCATGAAAACTTCGCGTTTTATATAAGTATGTCTTACAATTATTTATTGCTGCATTGGAAATTGAAAACTTTTAAGATAAGTTTGACAATTGTATGGATTGTCTTTAATACAACTCCATCCCTATTGTAATTACCTAGAATAACGTGATACCCAGCAAGCAGTTTATAGTGCAAAATTTTNACAATTGTATAGATTGTCTTTAATACAACTCCATCCCTATTGTAATTACCTAGAATAACGTGATACCCAGCAGTTTATAGTGCAAAATTTGGACTCTGAAAGATTTCCATTATGCGATGTATGCAAAACTATTGTATTAAGTCTTATTAAAACACAATAGACAACATATAGATGCCTTATGTGAGCATGTTACTTGTAAAGTGTTATGTGAAACTGCAACAAACTATACTCTGACATTTATACGCTCAACTTTGTTTGAAAACACCAGCCCACAGTTGCTCATATTTTTTTGTGAAAATATCTCTTGTTTCATTATCTCCATTCATATGGATTAAAATTACTTTGTAAGGTGTGCTTAAAATTCCCTCTTACCTGTTATACAAATTACATCATAATTTTAGGTAGGACTACATTTGCAATAATTGAAGTAAACTGAAGTAAAACAGCCAAACATCCCAAAAACTGTTATTCATATATGCAGTGAAGTCTAGATTCTACAGTCACTAAATCAAACTTGCTTGTGTTTTTAGATAATTATGTGAGGACTGAATTTTTTTATTTTCATATTGCATGNTTGTGAAAATATCTCTTGTTTCATTATCTCCATTCATATGGATTAAAATTACTTTGTAAGGTGTGCTTAAAATTCCCACTTACCTGTTACACAAATTACATCATAATTTTAGGTAGGACTACATTTGCAATAATTGAAGTAAACTGAAGTAAAACAGCCAAACATCCCAAAAACTGTTATTCATATATGCAGTGAAGTCTAGATTCTACAGTCACTAAAACAAACTTGCTTGTGTTTTTAGATAATAATGTGAGGACTGAATTTTATTTTCATATTGCATTTTTTACATCATTACACACATTTGACAACCACTCTCTTGTATATATTAAAACATTCCATTAAAAAGGTTATAAAATGTTTGTTCTTTTACATGGAAAATTAATACTCCATTCCTTGTACTATTATTTTCATGAAACGAACAAGTTCTTCGTACTGCGCGAATGGCATAAATTGTCGTGTTATGAAATTGTCTGCAACTCATGAACATAAATTGTCGTGTTATGAAATTGTCTGCAACTCATGAACATAAATTGTCGTGTTATGAAATTGTCTGCAACTCATGAACATAAATTGTCGTGTTATGAAATTGTCTGCAACTCATGAACATAAATTGTCGTGTTATGAAATTGTCTGCAACTCATGAACATAAATTGTCGTGTTATGAAATTGTCTGCAACTCATGAACATAAATTGTCGTGTTATGAAATTGTCTGCAACTCATGAACATAAATTTATGTATCTGGCATTAATTACCTGAATTTACAAAACTGTGCCTGCCTAATGAAGACTTGAATAAGTCCATTGTATTATATTTCTTTATAATCACCTCATTCATTAATTGTTGTCAGTTTAAAATACCTACAGTTGATAAACACTTACACTAACTAACATGATACTGTTTTTGTTAACTTCATGAGTTAGCATTTCAGGTGGTTGGAAAATCATGTACGTACCACATTTCTTTACTTTATTAATCACTTCGACAAAGTTTGAAGCATTATCATTACTTTTTGTTATCACCTGTATTGCTAAGGGTAAAGCCTCATCTACAAACGAACTTGTCGTTAAACATTGAACACCAAATGTCACCATAAGAAAACTTTCATGACTAAAATTAATTTTAATATGTGCAAAAATAAATTGATGATAGGTTTATATAGAAAAATATTTTTAATTGTGTTGGTAATTTAAAAAATCCTTTTGTGAAATAACCGATTTCCCAAACTTCATGCAAAGCTAAATTATTTTTAATCCTTTTTGCATTATTTGATAATTGTTTCCTATAAATGAATATGAAAAAATTGTATGGCGTCCGTGGGACCATATATTGCCGAACGTGTATGGTATTTGGTTCCCTTGTCAATGACGTCTCAAATTCTGATTAGCTGGCATTAAGCATGACATCCAAAGACTTGAAGGTTGACCAACTTTTAATGCATTGTGTTTGACGTTTAGCATCACAGCAAAATTTAAAGTTGATTGCAGCAACAGCCATTATTCTTCACAGATTCACAACTTATTGTAACGGGTTACTATAGCGTCACTGCAATTGTAGCGAAGAATTAAGTAAATCTACAACACTTGGTTACTATAGTCTATTCACAGTTTCTTCACACTTTTTGAACCAAACATTTGAAAAATCACACCATCCATGATGTGCTTGGGGGTTGCTTATGGAATATTTCATGTATCACAAGCGTTTTGTATTTTATATACAATAGAAGAACCACTTTGTTGCATAAATTAAACTTTTGCCTATATTTTTTATATAAATTAAAATATTTAATTTATAATACATTTGAACAAAAACAGTGATAAAACAGGTATTTTGGTATTACCTAGTAAGAAATAATTATTATTAAAATATTATTAAATTGAGTGCGCACAAACGTAGTGCGTAGTCCCTTTAGTGTTATTTTCAAGACTTGGTTAAGTTTTGTTTGCATGGGCAGAGGAATATCCCAGAAGTGGTGAATTATGCTGGAGGGGCCGCGAGTCTGCTCCAGAAGGGATGCGCACTCGGGGTGCACGAAAGTAATCAAATGAAAGTGTTCCGGTATGATTAAAGTGTGACAGTTAATATGGTAACAAAGTTTCAAAATATTTTTTGACAGAGATTTACCTAACTGTGCTTATTGTATATTAACAGCAGAACATAATTGATAGAATTTGCTGAAAGTGTTCTTTAAGAACAAAGTGCAATAAAAGCTTGATACTAGTCCAGTTAACACATATTTCCCAAATGTCAGAAATATTCATTAGTCCTATAACTGCTCGGAGGTGAAGTAACTTTGTATTTCGATAACGTACATTTTTTAATAACTGCAATATGATGTTCAGTGGTAAACATGACATATAAATATGACATTAAGACTGTAAGTGTGTACATTTATTAATATTTATATTCCAAAAACCAATATTTATTGTCTACAAGACAAAACCGGGGTTACTGGAGTGAGTTGAAATATAAAATTAAAATAAAATGAATAATTTTAACAATGGCAGTGGCGTATGAACACATTCTTAAGACGAGTACGAGCCACACACAGCAGGGCACACAGCTCAGATTTCGGGAAAGAAATAAGATTTCTCACTCTTTCCAACTCTGTAATTGTTACAGTCGAACATTGTATATGTGGTGCCTCCTACACCATAAGGCTGGGCTACTGGCAGAGGTTAATTTCTTAATTACCGGCGATTTTCTCGAATTATTCCCCATCTCTCAATGTAAACAAGTAGCCAATATACATATGCATTCACCCTCTCTCCGCTAGGGGCGCTAAACTAATTGTTTCCAAAATGGCTGTCGAGTGTCCGGTATTGTAATATAGTGTATTTGTTAATAATGCGAAGAGTAATCCTTTAACAAATTGTGGAAATAATAAATTCATTACTTAAATGGGTATTTATGGCAATTCATTATTTTAAAAATTAATGTTGGAAAATAAAAATTATGACAATGAAAACAAGAAATTAACAAACATCGATAATCCAACTGCTCCAAATGATGTGGTTAATTTGGAATATTTTCAAACTAATTGAATAAAAACTAATGTTACCTGAGCGATAGGAGACGGGTTACACTGGCAGTGTTCAGTGTTCCTCGAAATAACACAAATATTTCGATCTTTAACGTTATGTGCACCAACTTAACGGGCGAGTACGAGATTTCTGTTCTCAGGAACGTGGGCCGAACAACCACGTGGCTGTGTTCCCTTACACACACGAAACTAAGTCATAGGAAGACATGTAGGTAAACAGGATGTTCGGGCTCCCCAGTGAACACATTGATGTTACAGTTTGAACTATTAATGTGATACACATCCACAAGGCGGTGAAGAATCCTTGGATACGGCCAGGACACGAAGTACAATACTACTAAATGAGAATACGAAACTGCTATTAGCTCATTAATAAGTTGTATTGAATAATAGAGTATACACAGACATAAACAAAACCTACTTGAAGCAGGCCTGGCTCACTAAGTCTCCAATGGCCATAACAACAAAGTGCTGAAAAATAGCACGAAAAACTTAATGGTGATTAAAAACTCCAGGGTCGGAAATTAAGAGTATGGAGGAGTGCTGTGTATGAGGGGGATACTATTGAGAAAACAAGCACAATGTTCGAGTCACTTACATTAGTCTATCGCATTGAAGTAGTTGGCAAGAGCAGAACCTACGACCTACTGAATCAGACTACCGGAGATGGCGTAGGCATGCGGCATCATTGCCAAGAGCTCACGCCACTCAACGAAGTCACTTCCTGCTCCATTCTCGTGCTCTTTCTGAGCTGTCGCCTGTAATAGCATCACATATTCCCTGGTTATCCCAGCAAAACAGACAGCCATTTATTAACTAACAAAAACCATAACATACATCTGTAAGTGTGGAAGCAATGCCACACTAAGACACTACCAAGACAACATAATTCCCCACAAGACAACATATTTCCCTACAGGTACCACACTACTTCCCCCTAAATATGTATCCCCGTTATACCAACAATCAATATATGCATTACACCATATGTTCCAATTTCAGCCTCTTGAGTTTGCAAATCGTCCTCCTTGCACAAACATTCCTTGGCAACCCAACTCCACCGCTTCCCTCCTTTGATAATGCTGACTCTGGGCCTGGAAAGCCTCGACACCCTTCTTGAAAAGGTGAGCCTTCACCTGTGATGTCCAGTCCCCCGTCTGGAACCCCTTGAAAGCCTTTGTCCACGACAATGAGCAAATCCCGACCTCCCACCGAGATGAAGCCAACATGTATGTGTTGCCACTTCCATGTCGGCCATGGCCACTGTTGTAACCTTAATGAATTATATCAAAATATTGTAAGAATAATGTCAGATTCAGATGAATCCGTTCTTTGTAAGCAATTTTCCATTGACTTAAAATTTATTACTCTAATAAATCGGTACATGTTGATGTGTAGGGTGATGCAGGGATGTTGATTTATTTTCATGCCTTACCTGGCTTGCCAGGTTAAGGCGAAAACTGGTGAAATTTCCCAGCACCATAACTCAGTGAGCATGAGTCAGTGAGGATCGTGCAGTCGATAGCCCGTGGGTCGCTGGAGTCCTCTGTCTTTATGTGGTGCATATGAATGATGAACTTCCCAATAATTGTACATACCTAGTGGTTTCACTTTTTATGCAGGCGAGTTTGTAGGCCACCTCACACGCCTTAATTACACTTGTTACTGCTGCAATAGGGTGCAGCATCTGGATTACCCCAAGGGGTAAAGTAAATAAAATACTTGTGATTATTCAAGACATTTACTTACTTCTTTGGTACATATGGCAGAGGACTGAACACTCTGGCAGCAATGACAACACCACACAACATCTTTAATTTGGCCATCGAGTCCTTGCCACCACACATGACTTCATGCTGACACCTTCACTTGAGTAGCACAAGGATGTTCTTCATGTAGGAGAGTCAGGATAACATTCTGTAAAGAGGCTGGGATGAAAACCCAGCATTTCCATGTGACACAATCTTCCTTAACTGTGATCTCTGTTCTTTTAATAAAGTAAGTGGACAGTGATTCGTTGGGGTTACGCTTAGGCAAGCTACATGTGGTAAAATCCTACACTCTGGCAAGAAAAGGATCCCGATTTGTTGCTCGCCCTATATCTGCTGGAAGCAATGGCTTATCCATGATGGGTGCAAAATATTTCAGAGTCTCTGTGAATCCTGACACTGGTGACAATGCAAAGTCCTCAGACTCCATAGGTCAATCATCTACCACTGGCATCCGAGAGACTGCATCGACATAGGGAAGTTCTGCACCTGGTTTGTATCGGATTTCATAGCCACAGGCCGTTAACACCACCACCATTGGTGGGACTCCCCGCTGCTCGCCAAAAGTGCTGGTGAGTGGTTTGGGTTCCATCTCGAAATAAACTTGTGACCATAAATGTAGTTGTGAATTTTTTTTACTCCATATATAATGGCCAAGGTCTCATGATCTAATTGCGAGTAGTTATTTTATGCTGCTGTTAGTGTTTCAGAAACAGACCCAATAGGATGGTCACCATTTTCTCCAATGTGCGACACAATGGCTTCATCGCCTGTTGGGGATGCATCACAAGTCAATATGAGTGGCTTGGCCAGGTCAAAATGGACGAGCAAACTACACTGACAAAACCAGCCTTTACTCTCTTGAAAAAGTCTACTCATATTAACATTCCACTCCCAAGGCATATTCAGTTTCAACAACTGGCAAAATGCACTGTGTTTGCTGGATAACTGTGGAAGAAAGCACCCATAGTCATTTAACAAGCCACAATAAGCTCGTAGTTCTTCCCTATTGGTTCGCTCTGGTACCTTCTTGATCGCCCCCAATAATTTATCTTATGGTCTGACTCCCGTGCGATCAATTACACGCCCCAAGTATGTCACCTGAGACTCCAAAAATCTGCATTTTGACACGTTGACTCTAATACTATATCTCTTGAACCGAGCCAATACCTTAACTAACCTTTCCCATGCCAGTTCAAACATGGGATCCACCACTAAAACATCATCAAAATAAGTCACCACTCCAGGAACACCACTGACAATTTGCTCCAACACAGACTGAAAGATGGCTGGAACTGATGACAATCCAAACTGCAGCCTTGTGAAACTGTATAGTCCCTTTGCGGGTTTATGGATAACAGGGGTTACGACTGTTCTGTTACTTCCAACTGTTGGTATGTGAATGATAAATCCAGGAACGAGAAAATACACATCTGGATAGTAAGGCAAATATATCTTCTGGCTTCGGAAGAGGAAAGTGGTCTTTGTATAGTACAGAGTTCAAGGTTACCTTGTAGTCAGCACATAATCTCAAGCCCCCATTAGCTTTATATATGCACACCCATGGTGTTGCCCAATCACTTCGCATTACTGGATAAATCATCCCTTGCCTTTCCCACCGATCCTTTCCCACCAATCCAACTCCATTTCTACTTGTGCCTCCAATATATATGTCATTGTTCATGCTTTACAAAACTTGGGCGTCACATTAGGCTTCAAGTGTAGTGCTGCTGTGTGACCTTTAATTGTACGTACTCATGTCTTATAAACATCTGCATAATTTTGTCTCAACTGGCTTACTACCTCTGCTGACTTCTAAGGCAAGCTTAAATTGACTTGAATAGGCAAGCTTAAACTGGCCTGAAATTGACCTGAACTCGCCGATGAGGCTGTCCAGCGCCCGCACCATTATGACCTGGAAAGTGGCTTGTGTGCACTTCAGTCCAAATGGCATTGCACAGAAATGGAATCACCTGCTGTCAGGGGCTGTGAAAATAGTTGTTTTACCACAGTCTTCAAGCTTTTCTGGTACTTGCCAATAAGGTTTTATGGCATAATCACCGGGTTTGTTTGGTACATTTGGAGTGCATGGGTTCGTAGCACTGCGATCAGCTGTTTTGAAAAGGCAGGCTTGGTAAAGTAGGTGGCAAGTGGTGGTATGTAGGGAGCGGATGGTAAAAGAGGGAGAGGCGCTGAGGTCATGGCCAGCTGACAGACTGTGGAAAGTGCCAGCAGTGTGGTTTTGTTTACATTTGCCACATGCACACTCGTTGCATGCGACAGGTACAGTGTCGTGTTTGTCACTGCTGTACATTTCCGACACACGAACAGGCCATCTTGTACTGTCAGGCTCTCGCCAAGCTGCAAACATCACCCATGTGCATGCACTGCACAGACTCTGCACTTTAAAAGGCCCACATTTTCACTCCCTTCGCACATAGGTCACTGACACTGTGTGGGTTGACAGTCAGGACTGGTTAGCAAATCTTTGTAAACAGTATAAGAGCTGAAATGATTTGAGGGATTTTAACATAGCGTAACGGGGTTTCATAGCCCTTCACCGGAGCCCTCTCCTTCCCCCTCGCCAACCACCAGTATCATGCCGACATTCACACTGCAGCAGCAGCAGCAGCGAAGATGAGTCAGAGGATGAGAGGTCTACCACCCCTCTCCGCCGCTCCAAGAGGCCACATCACCTGATCCGCCCAGCATGCATCAGATGTGGTGGGAACACCCCCTCCCACACAAACATGTCATGGGATGTCAGCCTCACCGGGGTCAGCTCCCTGACCCCCAGCAGCTTCGAGAGTCAGCTTCCAGAGGCACGGGCGTCATGCTCTGAGGCCACACTACAAGCTGAAGCCACCCACAGCCTGTTGCGCCTAGCTGCGTGATGGAACACATGGGGGACTGTGTGGTCAAGTGATCACCAGAGAAGGGGCCGTTTTACGTGAACCATACATCCACAAGCTCTTTGTGCCCACTCTCACTGCTGCAGTCACAACAACTACATCGGCTACACCCGGCCGCATCAACTACATCAGGCCAAGAACGGAACTTGCGCCTTCTTGCCGACAAGGATAACATATCTCAAGAGACCTGTCTTCTCATTTATTGCAAGAGGTAACTCTTTTAATAAATAAGTAGGCGATACGAAACGTTGTTTACCCCAAAGCTACAGCCGTTGGGCACGCTGGCAATTGTTCGTTGCGTCCTCGCAGCTCGCACAGCTAGATACGATGCAAGGTGCCACTGGGTGACGTAAACTGGCTTGTAGGCCAGAGTTGAAGTGATAAGTGCCTTAAGTGTCATCCAGCAGTGTACAGAATTTTTACAAACATATTAAACACAGTCACTGCATTCACAGCTAGAGTCAGGGGTGTGTTTTATTGTAATAATAGCAATCAAGCATGGCATTCCACACCTCTTAAACCAAGGTGGACTTGTCCATCCCTTCAGGAGTCAGCCACCTTGCAATACTGTAGCCAGTGGAATTTGACACATCATCGGAAGTGAAATTCAAACACTTTTATGAGAAAATATAATAACTTATTTAATGTGTATTTATATAAGAATAACTATGTTTTCTAAAAGAGAGATTGCCTATAAATTCCTCCAGCATTGTAACAAATGGTTTAGTGTAGTGACATTCCCTGTCAACTTCACAATTTCAACATTAACAGACATTTGTTCATAAACGGGGGTGTCACCAGTGTGTTAAATTTAATTCATACAATTTTTCACCATCACAATTGTATCATAGAATGCTCATGTTATTTTTCATCGTTCGCAGTTTGACTTCGATTCTCGCCACTCGTGACGAAAGCCGATGCCTTTCGCCCCAGTTCGTCTCAGCATCCGGACAAGACCGGCAGCATTGGTAGCCCACTCCGCGAGCCCCCTCAGTACCATCGTTTAAGCTGCAATCATTTCACTACAATAATAATATATTATTCAACCGGAACATTTTTATTACCTTAACTGTACTGAGGGGTGAGCCAACCGCCCTCTCACCGGAGAGTTTAGCGCAATCGCGTATCAATATAAGACCATGTATATTTCACTGCTAAGGTCACCAGCACACCATAAGTGCTGGGTCCATTTTCATGCATTATTCACGCATTATTCACCTATAGCAAGAATAGCGAATAAACTGCTTTACCAAGTTAAATTAGTGTAAATGCATTGTAGGGTACTACATCCTTTGTAGCATCACCCACATTTCTTTAGCATATTTCAAGCATATGAGATAGCTTACAGTCCGTCATAGGGTATAAAAGTGCAACTGTAAGTACATGACAACTCATCAACCAACTGACGGAGATTACCCCCTGGGCCGTCGACCAGAGGACCATCATCATTAACTCTCCACTGAGTCATGGTGCTTGGCAATACAATATTCAACAAGCCCTGGGAAACCTCGACCACATCAATTGCTTTCAATGAGCTTTCAAGCCTCCACATGAAAATTTATCACCAATATTTTAATGAAACCGGTTTAAAAATACCAAAAGTTAATTTTTAGAAGTATCTACGACTTGTGCACGACATGAAAATAATCGGTTAAACCACAAAATATTCCCTTCATATTTTTGTAAATGTTCTTTTTAAAAAATATGCACCCTTATTTTGCAACATCTTTACATGTGTGTACACAACTCTATAATTATGAGACTACTTCCATTAATACTGTCAGAAAAGCTGTGACAAACAATTGAAACTTTGGGTTTAAGAAAATATGGAACATGTTCAAAATGAAAATCTTGAAGGAAAATGAGACATTCAAGAAATTGAAAGAGAAAATGTCCGCTACTATGTTTTTGTAGCTTCTGATGTGAGGTCAGGGTTGGAGAATGGTTGTGACATCACCATTGCAATGTTCTTCATGCAGAGTTATTGCGGGAAACACTCAACAAGAACATCTTGTAGAATTCTAACTGGCTGATCTGCTGTTGTGGGTCGCTGCCAAGTCACCCAGGTGGCTAGGCTGTTCTCCACATTCCCTATATCTCAATTGAAGGGTTATTAATTGTGGTTCGATATGCTGCTAGCCGTGGGCATTCACGGTTGGTCCAGTACTGCAGCAGGTGCCCATTGTAAGGTGGACAGTTATGCTGGTATCAAGTTAGCTAAATGCAGAGTTGTATGGCCACTCCATGTGTTAATTAAACACTGATGAAAGTATATGTTCCACTGAAAAACTTAAAAACCCTTAGAATAGCTTGTTGGTGGATCCAGCTGCCGAAATAACTTTAAGAGGTAAGGCCAGTAAATTTAAATGCTAATTAGAGGATCTCAATAATTCATTGACGTTTCGACAGTACAAACCAGATGACGGTGCTCACTTTGTTAAGTGGACCCGATGCACTAAGCCCGCTGAGGGCTGACGTGGGAAGAATGAGCATGTACTCTCCGAATTAGAAAGGTGAACTTACATACCTGGAGCTGTAGGTCTGCAGGAGGTGTAGAAGTGCTCCTCCGGGGCGATGATGTTACATTAAGTTATACTGTTCTGGTCGAAAAAGAAGTTAAAACTATGGTTCTTGGTGGATGACAAAGAAGTTGATGAAGTCCCCGGGAGTCGTGAACTGCACGGCCTGCTCTGTTGAATGCCCGCTTCAGACTAAATGGCTGCCTGCGTCTTTCTGGCCACTTGCCATGAAGACACAGGAGGTTGGTAACCCCTTAACTAAATGTATACTGAACATTGTCCCTAGCAAAAACTTACGTATTCCCTGTACTGAACAAGCTTCTTAATTATTCATGACAACGAACTTTCGCACTGTTAGGTTTACGGGCATGTAGTGCTGTAAGTGTGTCCATCCGAGTCCATAAACCTGTTGAGCGCTACAAAAATTAATATGTACATTTTGACACACTATTCCTCCTAAAAGACATAAACTGTGGGCCCCCAGTCAGGTGATGCCTGTGGATGGTAAACTTGGGTTGGAACAGGTGAAGCCAATGCTACAAGTAAGTCATAGACACTTCACTTTAAGGTAATTTGTAAATACGTTTTGTAGCACAGGTAACTTGTGGATTGCACTTTGTGTAAACTTGGAAGGATTTTGCTCTCGTTTAGGGGACCACTAACACTAACAAACACTTAGTGTTGCACAATGGCATCGGTTGTTCGTACGAGTCCCTGATCAGGGGCATTACGAAGCCTGGTGTCGCTTTCATGTGTGCTATGCCCTAACTGCGCAGTGCTGAGTGTGAGAACATGTGCTGGTCAGTTGGGATCCGAACCACAAGTTTGTCCTAGTGTCACCCACATGGTCGGATCAAATTGGGACCATCAACTGACTCGCACAGTGTTGGGTGAAGCAGATGCTCTCCCAAACACTGTCGCGATAATGTAGCTGATGGCCATTCCGATGTTCTTGTCATCTGCATGGTGCTCGGACATTGTTGTATTGTGGCGCTGCGAACAGTTGCGGAGACCAGTAAGTTTGGGCTCACATCACATCATATAGTATATAATGAATTGAATAAAATAAAAATGGAATGTTATTTGAAGAAAAATTGTATCATGTGAATGGGCCTTATCAATGTAACTCCTTTATTACAAAAAAAATTGTAAGATTAATATCAAATTCAGATAAATCAGCTCTTTGCAAGCCATTGTTTATTGACTTAAAATTTACACCTCTAATACATCTGTATATTTTGATGTGTAGGATGTTGCAGGGATTTTGATGTAGGCTCCTGCTTTACCTGGCTTGCCAGGTTAGGGCTAAACTGGTGAAATTTCCTGGTGTTATAAATCAGTGAGCATGAGTAAGTGAGGGTCGTGTGGTAGATCGCCCTTGGTTCCCTGGAGTCCTCTTTCGATAAGTGGTTTTTATGAATGATGACCTTACCAATAATTGTACATAACTAGTGGTTTCACTCTTTATGCTGGCGAGGTTGAAGGCCACCTCGCACTCCTTAATTAAACTTGTTACTGCTGCAGTAGGGTGCATCGTCCAAATTACCCCAAGGGGTAAAGTAAATAAAACACTCTTGGTTATTCAAGATGTTTGATATGGTCGAGGGGACCCAGGGCTGGTGGAGTATACAATTTCCCGGCACCCTAACTCGGCAGAGAGTTAATTATGCGGGTTGTTCGGTCCGCAGAGTTGTGATTTCTAAACAAAACATAAATTAAACAATTTGGGCAAGATAACGGTTTTTCATGATAAGTGCATAATGTATCACTTTTGTACAGTGTTGTTGACAGTACATACATTAACTACTGTATTTGAATTTGAAAGTGCAGTTAAAACATTCTCTCTAAAATATTTTGAATCAGCTGTGTTTTGTAAATAAAACACACAATATAACTGTAAATTTTTCAGGAGTGCTTTCATTATTTATTTGCTTTAAAGCTTTAATTTTGAAATATTTAAATATCTACTTTTTGGAGAAATAGGTATGTATTTTGAACTGAGCAGTCGAGTAATGTTTTTATTCCTGCATTCATGCGGTCCTGCCAAACTGTTAAAACAAATTAAAGCATCTTAGACATGCTTATTTCTGTAACAATTTGAGAAGTCCATGAGGCCTGATCACCCTACTAATATTATAAATGTGAAAGAGAGAGAGAGAGAGAGAGAGAGAGAGTGTGTGTGTGTGTGTGTGTGCGCGCGCACGCGTATTTTACCACTCAACTCCATAACGGCTAAACGGATTGTGATGAAATTTGGTATGTAGGTACTTTAGGTACTGGAATAAGACATATGATACTCTTTATCCCAGAAAATTGTACGGTTCCTGTGAAACTTAATTCTGTAACAGCTGGGAACGTGGCCAAAATATTTTTTTCCTCTGGTGTCAGAGTTTATCAGGCCGCCCAAGGACCTCTGAAATGGCTTTAACGACTGCTATCAATCGACAACAACCAGAACCGAATATTTAACATGCCCTTCAAAGTCCGGAAGCGCTCAGATGTTATGCCACTAAACTGTCACCCATCCAAATGTGTGCTGCTGGGAACGTTGCTTAACTTTGGTGATTGATTAAGATCCCTCAGTTAAGCGCAAAAAGTAGTTACTAAGTACACTCATTTCTAAAGCTACAACTTCATGAAACTCACGTTTTGATTTTCATACATCGACGCTGGAAAGTGGAAATGTGGTAACTACATGATAGTTGCTCAGATACACTCCTAATACTTGGCTATCGGGTAAAAAATATTTCCTTCCTTTTGGGTTGCCGTACAGTTACAAACCTAGGCCAAAGTAGTATAAATTTATAATTCTGTTTTCACATAAATTAATTGTCTTTTCCCAATTTATTTATTAGTGTATCACTGTAAAACTCAATTGTACCCAGGCGAAGCTGGGCCGGTTTGTTAGTATGTATGTTTAAAATTTTCAAAATCTCAGTACGGTTCTGAGTTACATAGCCAACAGCTTAAATGTAAACTGCTGATCCATCAAACATTTTAAAGATATCCTTGAACTGTTTTACTTTCGTTGGCCAATTTTTTAAGTCAAAAAGAGCAATGCTTTCAATGTTTATTAAACTTTCTTGTTTTTAATAGATGTGTCTGCAAGAAACATTTTGTTATTTTTAGTAAATATTATTTTCAAACTTTGTCCAATTAAGTGTTGTTCTTATAGTGAGCATAATCTCCACTTGTTGAATTTAATGCCTTGCACTATACTTTATAATGACTTGATGCATGGCGTGTAGTAGGATAGGCATTGTGATGTTTCCACACCCTGCATTAGTTCGCCAGGGCAGGCAGCTAGCCAGGGCAGGCAGCTGACAACAAAAATTACGGGGAGCCCCCCTCGGGGATGTCCCTAAATTTGAGAGAAACTAGCGCAATGCGACAGCAATAGCTGATAGGCAGCCACACGGCGAAGGAACCAGGGTAACCCCCGACGAGAATTAGTGCAGAGCCAGCTTCGTACGAATACCCGCCACAGTAACTGCACCCTTTCTCCAACCTCGTCGGGGCGCACAAGCAGCTGACGAGACACGAAATCAAGGGCAAGTCCTCGTTTTTCTCGCGAGAAACTGCTGGCAACAGTTAACTTGAATATAGCGGGACACAAGTTAAATTCAGGAGCCGCAGAGGCTGGAAGGAAGTTGTTCAGAGTCAGTTGAATCCGCCCCGTCGGGAGATGCTGGACCGAGGGGAGTGGAATCCCAGCCGCCGGACCAGTGTCAGTGAGAATCAGTCAGGCAGACATATCACACGCAGAGAGGCAGCAGTCGGGTGAGTCAGTCGAGGCCGGGTTTCGGATCCCGGCCGAGTCAATTGTCGCCAGCCGAGACGGGAATTGTTCGGCGGCAAAGTCACGAGGCAAGTTAGGTGTTCAGCCGAGAAGGGAGGCGAAGGAGACACGGGAGTAGGCAATCGTGTGATGGGAACAGTGCTGAGAACTTATGAAAAAATTCCCAGAAACGAGTGGTAGCCCCATACAGAGGGGCGCCATTCCCCGAGAAGACGTAGTCGTGCGCCGGATGGTGACGAGGCAAGCAGTCAGTCAGTCAATTGTGACATCACCGGGGAGAGAACCTTGGAACAGCAGGGACTTTATGTGTAAATTTCAGAGACAAACCAAGGAGAAGTCCCGAGAATTAATGATCACATTCCCGAAAACGTAGTGGCAGTTTGCGAGGCGGAGAAGTCGGGAGCGCGAGAAGAGTAGTGACAGACATCGACGCCAGAGAGGAGACACGAGGTCTCCGACGAGAAGAGAAGCCGAGCTGCTGACCCAGCTACATCAACCAACGAAGACAACTCACCAGAAGACGCAGTCACAGTTAAGTAGAAACTTCTCCATTCAAGCAACCTTCCCCCCCGATGCATAGCATTCCGCCCACCAGCACTTCAGGCCTACGACTTGTAGAGGGGCTCAGTCTCGCCAGTGTGTGTGTGTAAATACCTATGTTACCTTCAGACAAATAAAATACTGGTGTGTTAACTAACGGAGAATACGAGTATTTGTTTCCCCCTAATGCAACAACCACAGGTGCCCTTAGTCTGTTCCAAAGTATAGTAACTCAGTACCCTACTAGCCATCACCCTGTATACCTCAGGTGGCCTAGTAGCGACAAACTACTGCTCTCAGTTATCTCTTCTACACCAAACACTATAGAGGCAACTGGCATCATAGATAAAAGTTGTCTCAAACACTCGCCAAGTAAAAAAATAACTGTAAAGCTATTTTATACTTATATATTTTAATTTGGGAAGTATTTATATTGCATTTATAATTCAATATTTTATTTTGTTAAGTAATTCTCTTGCACTTGTTCAAAACCACTGTATTTCCAACATTGAGGTGTGGTTTTAATTTTTGCATATTTTAAGACAAACAGACAAGCTGCAACTAATGATCACTTTTTTTAAATTGAAATATTCAAGGAAGTACAGCTGGTGCAAAATTTCTATAGTTTGTTTAGTTTTTATCTTTTAACATCATTAGAACATTGTATTTTTTTATTTACTTAATTGTTATGCGATTAATGGTGCACTGTGCTAAATGCTTGTTGAAATACTTAAAGTCAAAAGTTGAGAGTTTTTAATATGTGTATTAATAATAAGTATAAAAAATTAATTTCTTTATTAGGTTTATAGTTAATTTATTTCATTGCTGTGATTAATTTTCCTATCCTAGTTTATCACCCAGTGACCAGCATTTAATTTGAAAATAATGAAATATTAATTCAATTAATATGCTGATAAACAAAAATTAATTTTCTTTCTGTACTAATTTTTTGTACTAATGATTCTGATGTTGGAAGGAGTGGATAGTGATTATTCTTTTGCAGGTTGATACCAACTTTCTCTGTTTAACAGTGACTATGGGAAATCTACATTTACTGATGGACCACACATAAGCCTATCAGTGGGAATAATATTAATACACAGATTCTCTGTTTAGTTAGAAAAGGTACAAGAGGATTGGAAAACTTTTGCATGATTTGCACCAACAGCACAATTTGCCCCATAGTTATTAGAAATTTATTAGCTATAGTGTTATCAGCAAAGTTACTTTTAGCATTCTCATCGCATGTCCCAAGGGAGTATCCATACTTAATGTTAAGAAGTACTTCGTTTGTATTAAGGAACAATGATTTACTACAGGCAGTTTCAGGGAGGATTTACTACTACAAGGACCACAAAAAATACAAAATTTGCAGCATTCATAGACTTCAGAGATATCCATAAAAACATGTTGCCAGCTAGAACATATCACTTTGTTGGTTATTCTACACTGATAGGCGTAGAAAAACTTAGTATGTCATAATTTAGTGAACATATTTATATTTAGGTTGCTCAAGTTTTCTGTTCCAGTGAAAGGCTGTTTCTTTGAATGAAACAAATGCTAGTGAACATAAACTATTTTTCTCATTAAAACTACAATGCACTTCCTTTTCTGTCCCCTGTGAATTTTTCTTATGCCTCAAATATTATGTTAAAATAAATTTTTGAAAATGCACTTTGTTTTTTTTTTCCACGATTTTCAATAGCAAAATAATTATCTTCCATTATTTTATATCAGCGTGTAAGAAATATGAAATGCTAACACAATAATACAAATTTAAGTTTTTCATTTGAGCATCAATTTGTTATATGGGAATGTACGCGGTCCTTCGTGAGAATTGGTCAATAGATACTGTAACTTGGTGTTTACTGAATGCTTACTCACTGTTGAGAAAACAAAAATATAATGAACTTAGTGTTCAATTTCAGAATGATTTTTCATTGTAAACGGTACAACATAATTCATAATACCTATACAAAAACTCGTAGACCATACATTCTCACTTTTACTGAGGATACACAGATTATATAAAACTGACAAATTATGTACATTGGTATATGTAGTTTTTTTTCTCAATTTTATTATGTATTAAAATGCCATTTGCAAATTGGTTAACATGTATCATTACACTTACATTCAAACAACACATTAGGCATCTTTCAAACAGTGTATGCTGTAGGGCTTAAATAAATTAACTTACACGACCCATACTACACAAAAAAAAAGGTAACAGACACACAAAAATTAGTTACTTTTATTCCAGGTAACCAACTTAAACAAAATTTTTTTTAGTTATAGTGGGAACAGCCACTTAAGAAAACCTCTTATGGAGCTCTAGAATTGTGATATAATGCATGATACCATATTGTAACGGAAAAGTGTAATATGCCTAGTTGTTAAATGAACAACTATAGAGTACAGAAATGTTGTAGCAACAGTGCAGCAATGTTGCACCAAAGTTTTTCAACATTCCTGATTGTTTTTACAACGTTGCTGCAATGTCCAGATGTCCGAATTTTGCAACATTGCTGGGGAAAGTTGCTGCACCAGTGCTGGGCGCCATTGCTGCAACATAGTTGGAACTTTACTGGGTGCTATTGCTGCAATGTTGCTGGGTGCCATTATTGCAAGGTTGTGGGAGGCTGTTGCTGCATCATTGCAGGTTGTATCAAGGCTGCCGGATGTAGTAGAATGGCATTCCAGTAACTTTACATCACACCTATATGTAATAATTTCTTAATTGATTGACCTAAGCAAACATGATTTACAAGAACTCAGTCCAGTAGATTTATTCCTAAAAAATTTATCCAGTGCTATTGAAATAACAATTACTGGAAAATATTTCTACTCGCAGAACGTAAAAAATTAAATCTGTAAGTAAACTGCTCATTAATGAAATTTCGCACACTAATGATTTTTTCCCTGTGTGTATTGTATGCATTCTCTCTCTGTGCCCCTCAGCAAATATTTCTGTGAAAAAAGGTTTGTTTAAAAATAGGCCACTAACATGTGATACATTGGAACATTATGACCAAATATACAGTATTTGATTATATGCAGAATCTCCTTTGCCACTGAGAAGGTGCAGTAAATTTTCTGTTTCACAGCTAAGGCTAAGCAAAAAAGGTATGCCACTTCTGATTCAACATTACCTCAAAACTGCTAAGACTTTTGATTTTAAAAGATAGTGGTAAGGTCACTACCAGAAAACAACACACTACAATCATTCATAAATGATGTTCCAAAGGATCAAAAAATCACAAACACTTTTTCTTGTTCATCTCAAGTGACAAAGAAAACATTTTGCATAAAAAAAATTTAATTTCGTGTATGAATTATATATGGCTACAAGAAAATCGGGCAGCATAAAAAAAAAGAGGCACTACTGTAATTAAGAATTTTATAACACAAATACTAATCCTTTATATCTTCTTGAAACTACTGGTGCCAACAAATTCAATGATGGGTTGTAAAAACACAAGTTGAAATTTTTTTCCCATAACTAATGACCACAGTAGACATTGGACAATTAATCCAGTATGTAAGCAAAAAACTTGGGTATAGTAAAACATACTAAGGAGCCTACAAAGAATGAAAAAAAACTCCAAGGGGTCTAAAGGAATTGCAATATTTACATCAACTTTTGTTTCAATATGATTTGAAAACATTTATAGACATATGATTGATGTGTGTTTAATTCTTATACAGTACCTTTTTATTACAAACCTCAAGGGAACAGAATTTTCTGCAGTTTGTAATAATGTTTGTATTAACAAGTATTTGTGATAATCACACAAAATCTTTAAAAATTCAAAAGTTTACTCTGATTCAGCATATTGGAAAAAAAATTCATTATCAATGACATAACTTCTTTTTACCAGTGGACTTGTGTATGTCATTATAGTATATATATATATATATATATAATTTTTTTATTGCAGTAAGAACTAATTATCAAGATATGTTTGTGGTCTTATGAAAATCTACCTGCTACTAAAGACTGATGCCAGTTATTTTTGTAAAATTTAATGTAAATATTGTTTTTCCAATCCGATGTTCATAACAAAATTAATTTCCTTACATGATTTTGGTAGGATAATTTTGGTGCTGGAGTAATTTTAATTCTCACTGTTACACAGTTGTCAGTTTCTTCTGAAATTCAAATTTATTAAAACTGTGAGCTTCCACCAAGAAAAATAACTCTTAAGCTAAATGCTTTTAAGTTTTCACGGCTCAGCAACCCATAATTGATGTGTTGTGCTACACGTTTCATTTCCACAAATATAGATCATAAGCATAGTTAATTTATGGTCACACTGAAGTACAAACTTAAAATTAAATACTATCTTTTTATATAAATGTTATCTACAGCTGAAAATTGGGTAAGTTTTGCCTGCAAAAATGTTTGAAATGTAAAAATTAATTTTGAGGGTTGACTACATTTAAATACCCCAGAAAACAGTTAATCGCCAAATGTAGACTATATTTTCTCAAACATGTATTTAGTCTTCCTTTAGCAAATCATTTTTCAACCAAAATGAAGGGCACAAATTAATGGCATAGCTTCACATAACACACCAAACTGGCAAAATTCAAAATTTGGCAAAAACCATTATCTAACATCCTCTTTATTATTTTTACATATTTTGGTTTCTAATAAACAAGACTTCAGTAAATGTTAATTTAAGACCTTCATGACATAAAATGTGGTAATTTATGCTCCAGAAGAACGTAGACATATAATATTTTTGACATTATTGTGTCCATACACCCCAACTGTTGTCTATTTTAAACTGTGTATTTGTCCATATAAATTATAAGCAGCAAGTGTGCAAAATGTTTGAAAAATGGCAACATAGTGATAAAAGGTATTACACATAAGGTTACAGAGAGCAAAAAACATCTGCTACCTATGAGCAGAACAAGCAGTGAACACTATTATTACATTGTTCTATATTTTCCCATAATGCTTTATTTCTTGCCTATAACAATATTAGTATACTTTATTGACTGCATAGAGAAAAATAATTTTAGTTCTTTAATTTAACCTAAAATATAAAAACGAAGCAGCTGTGTCACTGGGTCGAAAGTATAATTGATAGAAGTCAAAATTATCTGCTCTTGATAATTAAAAGCTGTTACTAACTATCCTCCCACAGAAATGATTATTCCACATACTTTATACTTTTTGTTTTCATTAGAACTTATCTTTACAAGAAATTATGGAAAGTTTAACCATACCACATTTTCAAATAGAATAAATTGGGGTGCTTTATCTGTTGGGTATCCTGATTTCTCTGTTTCATTTGTATGTATTTCTGATACTGTAATGCAATGTTTAGGCTGAATAGAATTTGAATTAATTCACAGATGCCAGCGGTGATGAAAGTGAAGATCAAAAAGTTAGTGACCCAACAGCAGGTAAAAGTGCAAGCCTACGGTATGCACTTAATTCTGCATATTCATATCTCACTTATGCATTAGTAGATGCTGTGATCTCATTAACAATTCAGACTGTTTATTAAATGTGTGCGTCACGTGACGAGTCTTATAAGAATGAATATGCAGATAAACAAAAAAATAAAATTCTCCTGACTCACTTCCAGGCATGTCACACATCATGAACACTTACCAACTTTGTTAAACGCTAAGCTAGTGTATATAACCAAAAAAGATGATGTACACAAATAAATGTTTTGCACATTACCTTTGAAATTAAAATTTGCTCCATATATTATTCTAATTGTCATGAACACCTGACGCGATCATATACAAGAGCTGTAATGTAATGATTATGAATTGCCCGGCGCGCCACAGCTCCGCGGTGAGCTGATGAGATTTTGGGTCGTTCGGCCGACGGCCCAGGGGTTCTCTGGTAACACACCGTCAGATATTATGAAATTGCGAGCTGTATGGCCGCTGCGCACGCCTGAATTAATAACGCACTCAAGTTTTATATGTATATAATTACTTTATTGAACACTTTGATCAAACACGTGGTGACCGCGTGGTCATATAAACACACTGCTGGATTATAATTACTTAAG
>NQII01006468.1:0-23327 GCA_002778355.1 Clitarchus hookeri | reverse complement strand
AATAAAACACAATTACCCTTGTATTTACATAATAAAACACCATTATATTAATATTAAATATAAGTATTGACTCGTAGCAGCCTCTGCATTTCCAACTTGAAAATGTCACATGTCCCTGGCTGGCTATGTATGTGATGACTGTTTTGACACACGATAATTATGGTATACATCAATACTGAATAAATACTAAACACTAATGCACTATACTGACGAAACTATATTGGTAAATAATAATGATTAAATTGTTAAACTGAATAATTAATGACATGGTGCACTATCACACATGGACAAATACACTTGTTATACACTGAACACACTATCATTCTTGCACACATGTGCGCTGGTATGGTGCATCTGGAGTGGAGGACACTACTGCGGCAGTTACAGTGGGCACAAAGGTAACCGTGAACGCCTGGTTCACAACACACCCTTTAGTTTTCAGAGCAAGTGTGAGCAAAGTGAACCTTAAGTACTGACATGATGTTACATAGACAAATTATTAATTTTTATGTTAGTTTTGTTTGGTACATGCCTGTAGAAGTATGTTAATTCTTGCTAATTTGGGTAATCTGAACATATACAGAAGCAGATACATATACATCACAAATGGTAGAAAATTATCAATGTGTGAAAATGGTATTTATATATTAAAGGTATAAAAAAAGCACTGAACAGAATTTAGAATAATATATAGTTAAACATGTTCACTATAAAAACACATTTTGAATGCCAAAATAGTCAGACAGGTGCATTATTTACAAGAATAATGCATTGAGCAACATGCAAAGATCGCAAGCAATGCAAAATTAGGATTGCTGTGCTTTGGATTGCTGTATTTATGTGCAAAATTAATTAATGCTACAAGTTTCTAAAGTACAATGAAGAAACAACTGACTAATAAAATATGAATAGGTAAATAAAATAGTAATATTGCTATTAACAGAACAATTGATGAATATTTTACATTTTAAACTAGTTATTTCACACTAGTTTCAGCCAAGTGCTGCCAACATGAATATATTCACAAACAGATTACGAACTGTAAATGGAACCATGAGTTTTGATTTCACTACAAAGTTGGTGGTTCTGCCTGTCAAAATCTTGCCAAGTTATGAAAAAGAGAGTAAGGTAGGCCTTGTGCTACTTGACATAATGAAGGGAAGCCTCTGTTTTCTAACCCCCCTCCCCTTCAGGCCATAAACCAACAATTATGCACTCCTGCCTGGCAACAGAAGTGACAAATAATGGTGTTGAGTTGAGATATTTTGGCGGCTCTTAGCATTGTCTTTGAGAGCCGATGAGGGTGAAATCAGGTGAGAATGGAGCAGCGCCAGAATCCAAGGGCAGAGGAAATAGGAGATCCCAGAGTAAACCTGCCAACCAGCGGCATCATACAGAATGATTCCTACTTGCAAAAATCAGAATGATCTGGCCGGGGATTGAACCCAGTTTGTGTTGGTGGGAGGCAAGCAGTCTAACCGCTCAGCCATCGTGGCCCCTACCAATAATAGAGATTAGTGACACATGCCTTAGGTTGTTCAAGGCAAAGAAAAATCTTGTTATAAATTACATAAATAAAACCTCAACATTTATACTTCGTAATTAAAGTTAAATCTTTACAATATGGACTCCATGAAATTATAATACAATTAGTTATTTTAATAAAGAACATTAAATATGTCATTACAAAGAATATTTTTATAATAGTGAGGATGAAACGGTACTTTCTAAAACATGAAAATACATAGATTGATCCCTGCAAACATAAAAGAAAGGCATGCTTTTGACATATGCACTGCTTATCTATATACGATACCAAAACATGTATAAGTGGATAGCCATTTATACATTCGCGTTTTGATCGATGAAATAATTTAAGAGGGTGTTACATGTCAGCACCGGTAAACTATGTTGAAACACATTGCGTTGTTAGTCAACATTGAGACTCATTTTTTTTGCAGTGTATACGTGAACTATATAATGAGTGACTCTGCTGTGCCCGGACACACATAATTGCACACAAATAACAGGTTGAATGGTTTATATTTTGAATTAATAAACATACAATAACTTCGAAAAACTGACAAACAATAAATGAAAAATTTGCATGATGCCAAAAAACATTAAATTGAGATAATCCATCACAATTAGTTTCTTCAATAAGAACAATGGCTTGAAAATGAAATATAACTGAACTACAACTTTCAAAAGAACTACATTTATAAAATTACCATGATCAAACTTAGTTTTTTAAATAATGATTATAACAAATCATTACGAAGTTGACTAGAATATGACCCCATTTCACTTAATGATCTACCAAAAAGGATGGCAGCAATAACCATGTCCATAAAAGTCTCCATTTCCTAAAATGCACCTTTTAAAAATTACCATTAAAACATTACTATCGACGGAGGCAGACATAGATGACCCAGCAAAGCTCCTACTGAATGAAAACATTTCAAAACTAACCACATTTAAAACATATGAAAAAAGCCCAATGAGAGAGTCATGGAAACAACGGACTATAAAAAAAGATTAAGACTTGGGCAGCCAAAAAATGGACAAAATGCTCTACGTTAAAACACTGGAAAAACAGTAACACAGCATTTTAGTTACAGTCAACAAAATTTAGACAGGCAGCCAAAACCACAGTTTAGAAAACAAAAACTAGCATTACTGCTTACCCAAGACAAACACAACTATGCCACAGAAAATACCTAGACATTTAAAAACAGCCCATAAACGCACTGATGGTTCTCCACGACTCACAGTTTTAATGTGTCATCACTCAGCGGCTCGAATGAACAAGTAAAATTAAGTTAACATGACTGCTGCTATGCCCTGCTGGACAAAAAGATGGAGCGGTTAATTCATTCCAAAGTTCTCTGCAGTCAACACGTTTCAGACGTCGGTGGGTGGGGAGAAGAATAGGAGGAGCCCAGACCATGCAACTACTTAAATAAAATATCAAGCCCCAATCAAAAATTATGAAGCGCAAAGAGGCAGGGGAAATCAAGAAAGGTGAACAGGGGAGGAAAAGAGGGGATCCAAGCTGAGTGTAGAGCATACCACCATGCCGGAGTTGAAGGCGAAGGAAATCTCTCACAAGTGCTAGCATTGCACTGCAAACTGCATGTTGTTTAATGCGTCACATTAGTAAACAAAACCAGATTTAAGTTAAAAAAAAAAGTAATACTGACGCGATCGTATACCAGAGCTGTAATGTAATGATTATAAATTGCCCGGTGCCATAGCTCTACGGTGAGCTAATGAGATTATTTGGGTCGTTCGGCCGACGGCCCAGGGGTCTCTGGTAATACACCGTCAGATATTAAGAAATTGCGAGCTGTATGGCCGCTGCGCACGCCTGAATTAATAACGCACTCAAGTAATATTCCATATTTTATTAAACACTTTGATCAAACACGTGGTGACCGCGTGGTCATATAAACACACTGCTGGATTATAATTACTTAAGACGCGTGACGCTGCTCTCTCCTCGGTGAGATTTAACATAAAAATACTAGTTGCTTCGTGAATGATATGATGATGCGATTGCTGAGTGAGGTTGCAGCCTGAGAGGCTGGTACCGAGGTTCTTGTGAAACGAGAGACTTACCACGTCCGCTCGCGCCGAAGTGATGTTGCCTACTGGACTGAGCAATGCATCGGCTCGTGCCACCTAAGCACGGCCGACACCTGGTGGTGGAGAGATGAAACAAATGTGACTTAAAATGCTAATGAGATGTAAACATGATATACCTTATATAAACATAATTAAACACAATTTACATAATAAAACACAATTACCCTTGTACTTACATAATAAAACACCATTATATTAATATTAAATATAAGTATTGACTCGTAGCAGCCACTGCATTGCCAACTTGAAAATGTCACATGTCCCTGGCTGGCTATGTATGTGATGACTGTTTTGACACACGATAATTATGGTATACATCAATACTGAATAAATACTAAACACTAATGCACTATACTGACGAAACTATATTGGTAAATAATAATGATTAAATTGTTAAACTGAATAATTAATGACACGGTGCACTATCACACATGGACAAATACACTTGATATACACTGAACACACTATCATTCTTGCACACATGTGCGCTGGTATGGTGCATCTGGAGTGGAGGACACTACTGCGGCAGTTACAGTGGGCACAAAGGTAACCGTGAACGCCTGGTTCACGTCAATAGTCTTATGTAAAGTACATGGAGCCTATGTATATTTAATTAATCCCATTTTCTAAAATGCAGGGTGAAGTAATCCACCTTGTACTGAAACTAAATGTAAATTTTGTATGTTAACGTAAAATATTTTTACATAGTTTACAATGGGTATTTGGGTGGGAATTGAAAATCACACATTAAAATGAGATACGTTAATGTGAAGTATATTACATCAGAATATTACTGTATATTAAGCTACCGCACACAGCAGGCTCCTAGTGAAGATGGCAGCCGATTAAGTAAATTGATATAGTTCTTAATGTTGTATAGCAGATGTCATGTTCAAATTCATAGCAAATGATAATGATATTTTTTGCACACTAAACACTACAGTACGATTGGCATATTAGTAACAAAAATTTCCTAACAATTTCTCATTTTCACTTGACTCGTACATGGATAAAGTCATTATCATGGTGACGTACATTTTATATGTGGTACAAGGCTACAAAATTGTGAGCAAAGTAGATCTTAGGCAGGGCTTTAAAAATTGCTCACTTTACTGTGAACCATCTATACTCTCTACCCTCTGGCACAGTGAACATTATTTTTTTAAAGAAATTCTATCCCATTAGAGAAAAGTTAATTAGTTGTCATATGTAATCAGTATTTTGGTGCTCAGTAGTAAATTTAAATGCCTTCATTTTACAAATGTTTGCTATAGATAATACTTGAGTTTAGGGACTTATTATTTGGGACAGATATATATGATAAATGAATTTCACTAATTTCATTGTTAACATTTTGTAAAAAAAAAAAAAAAAAATTCGTTTGTCAAATAAATTTTATAGCAAAGTAAATGTACAATTTATTATTAGAATATGTATCTGTTGTAACAATTTCAATCAAACCTAAATTGAATTTGTTATTCATTACTTTTTATAGGTACATAACTCACCCAAACCTTTTAAATATATTTAAGATTAAGGACAAGATTAAGAATAACTCAAAGATAGCACACTTGGGTAGCAGTAAATTTTGGGAGATCAGTTTTGTACTTTGTCAAGACACTAGTGTGAGTTTACCAACATTTTTACACCATCCACATAAAGCTTCTATTCATTTATATATAACAATATTTTAATTGAAAGCTAAAACACAAAAACACACATACTTATTAAGCAGTTGTTACATCCCACAGAATCACATCTTGACTTTCGACAGTCTCAATTATAGTTCTTACACTTCTTGCATTATGACTACATGAATCACTCAGCGTTTTTGCACCAGCAGTTGCCGTCCACCTATAAAGTACAATACCAATATGTTTATCGTTAACCGAAGAAAAATGAAAGGAATAAAATAAGAGGTAAAATTAATATAAAAGCAAATACTGCCAATAAGTGTGAAGATTTTATTAATACTCCTTATCTTTTTCAAATGTTTCCAACAAGTTGATGAATGCAGAGCTGTTAGTTTTTCCAGCAGGAAGTGGCAAAATCACATGTGTATATTTTTCTTGGCAATCTGAAAATTGCAGCTAATAGATAACTGCATTTTACACAAATTTAGTTCCAATGCAGCAGTTTTTTTTATGTACCACAGTACAACTGTTCACAATGCATGCAGCATGACAGTGTTTATACATATATATATATATATTTATATATATATATATATATTACAGGCAACTCAACATATACATTGCAATACTATTTGCACTATGTTTGACGCAGACCGCAGCTTCCTCCAGAGCACTTGTCGAACAGCGCACACCACCTAGCGGAGCAGATAGGAACTATCCAGAGAAGGTACCGGTTGCACGCCGCGCAACCAACTTTGCGCTACCCAAGTCAGTGGAAAAACTTTACATGCCACAAGGCGTAACTTTAGGCAAAGCACATAAATTAACATAATCATTCATACATAATTACTACCAAAATTAATAATCAGCCAGGAAGTTAATGTAGCAAAATGCCTGCATTGGTAACAAAATACTAGGGGTACAAAGTGCCAACCACGTGGTCGCAGAGAGCTGAGAAATTCCATAACTTTTTGGAAAACCAATTAGTGCATCGAGCAATGCTTAATAAAGAAACACAGCAGTATTTAAGTATCCTTTTTATCAGTGCTGTGCATAATAAATTATTAGACACACGTGTCTGTGACTCCAGCAGTGGAACACAAACTCTTAACTGCTCCAAACCAAAATTCATATGACAAATTAAAGTAATTTGAAATATTAATTAAAATAACTTTTATTAATGCGAAGTCATTCTCTGTGTGTTCTTAAGTGTTCTGTTTATGTATTTTCAATTCAGGCAACAGCAAAGACTCTTTTCAATGATATTTAAAATGCTATAAAATTTGCCACGTTATTTTTATCAATTTTGTGTATGTCAATGTAAACCTAAAATCAAGTTTCAAAAAGTGCAATTTATTTCTTAAGGATATATGTTCCATTTCATCCATCTAATTTTTGTCATATTCTGTTTTGGCGGGTAGTGGTCAACTCCTCTTACCGCCACCATGACACCTCCTCATTAGTCTGAGAGTAGCAGACATCAGGGCAGGTTGCTCACGCGGCTCGGGAGTGAAGCAACTTTCAATCTCCAACCACGTAGCTGCAATAAAATTATAAGTATTCTTGAACCTTCTTATTAGCTTCATCATGCACCCCCGAGTACGCCTTAATTCCAGAGCAGACTCATGGCCCCTCTGGCATAATTCACAACTTAGTTCTTTTGTCGCGTCCGTCGACATCTTTGTGTTCAGCTTAGACCTTGTGCCGCATGCCCACTTACATGTTGTACCATCTAATCTGGCTTTTGCTAAAATACAACCAGTATTTTTCTGGATAGATGATGGTGTGTTAATTTATTCCACCTCACAGGGATTACAAGGGTGACGGCCCTTGAAACCATCAACTACATGCCACATGTTCTGCATCAAGTACCAAGTGTATTTTGTGTAATATTTTAGGTTATGTCAGTGCTCTGGAACGGCATGTTAGGGAGCCTTAATACCCCAGTTCGGGAGTGTGTATGCTACGTCGCAAATTCAGTCACCAATGTTAACTATCAGGTGTGACCTTGTTAAAACGCGGCCTTTTCGAACACGGCTAACATCAAGAGTCTCGTGCTAACCCGAGCAGATTCCCTTAGCTGGTGCCCTCCAGACATTAATTTCATCACAGAGACCTTGTGACCACCGTGAAATCTGTTATGTTCAACATATAAAATAAAGCCTTAACTTTCAAACTCCCAGGATCGATAAAGACCAGTTAATATTTGTGGCATTCTTAGCCAATTTTGCAAAGTAAGCAGCCAACTAAAATTACTGTCCTCACTTAATTGTTATCGAGAATCTAACCGTAAAGCAGAGAAGAAAAGTAAAGTTGAGAATGAAAAAAATGTGTTATATCATGTAGTGCATTTATTTTCATAATACTGGTAGCATTTTTCGTTAGGTTAGCAATGATTCTGCCTGTGAACTAACACTTAACAGTTTGGATACCTATATACTATGAATTGTACGTACTGCGATAATCTTTAAACCTTGCTACCGATTTGAGGAATTACTGCTTCTCATTTGGGAGTGAGTAAATTGTTTAAATTTGTGGAGTCAACAACTTGAATAATGCAAATAAATTTGATTATTATCACAGTGTATGTGAAGTAAATGAGAGATAATACTGTATAGCACACAAAATGTTGTTAAACTATTTGTAAGAATTTTTATGTAAAAGAAAGTCGGTATTTTGGTTTTGGGTACATTTAAACGAGTAATTTTTTTGTTGTTACACGAGTACAAATTTTCTAAGAGATTTTTTTGCGAATAAACATAGTTTCTCCGCATTTTGCAGTTTGCATAATTTTGTAGGCACTATTATTACAGAAGACCCGGTTATAACATTTCTCACAGACCCAAGAAATGTCAGCCTTATATAAGGGAAAACTTTCTAAGAGGAAAATTTTGTATTGGAAAATTTGTTTGTGGACCAAAAGAAGGCAGCTTATTAAGCAGGAAAATGTCATAAGAGGGGGTGTTATAGCAGGGTTCCACTGTACTTTTATCATGGGCTAAAACACTTCACAAGGTTCTTAATTAGTTGGAGGAAACTATCTTATGTGTCACTGTACATGAAGAATCTGTCTACGGTCCATTTATGTTTATTCAATGACTCATGGGAATGGTGTAATAATGGAAAATACTGCATAGCTGAAAACAATCACATTTTAAACAAAGTTCATTATTTGTTTGTTATTTCCAGCAGGAAAAAATATACAACCAGCATTATAGTTGCACATAATAATAGTAAAATTTCTTAATATGACTATTAATAAGTACAGGTACTACTGATAAGTTTGCACATATTTTTTAAATAACATGTAAGAGAATGAAATTTCAAGACATATAAAAAACCAAACTGCCTAATGGTTCCAACTGCCCCATACCATCCGTCTTTGCATGCTTGAGCCAGGTTTGTATTTGGTGATCGACCTCTATCTCTGTGAGACAGTCTAATTAAACATGAACAACACCAAAGAACAGAACATCATCTAATTATACACTTTCCCGTATTTTACACCAGTTATTTTTGGTCATTTATAATAATACTCATTAAGCAAAAATAATTTTTTTTTTTTACCTTTTCCTGCATCTAATAACATTTTCTGGTCCCTTGAGAAGTGTAAAAAAGGGGGTTTTATTGTCAAATTTACGTAGTATTCCACAAAACCAATAAATAAATTAATAACACACACTTATACACAGCAGAACTACGCAGTAGACATAAGTCTACACTTTATGGATTACAGTGGTAAAAATGTTACCGCTACACCAACTGTTCACATATGAGATGACTTACATAAAATACAAAGCCGCTAGCATTAGTAACTATGGAAGGGCAGGCACGAGTTAAAAGCTGGGCAAAAAAATAGGAATAGTAAAGGTGCCAAGGGAAACTGTTAAAATACCAGAAGCATGTATCATTAACTCTTTCGCTGCGGGATTTTTTTCATTTTTTTACCCAAAAAGTGTAAAAAAATGTAAATTTTTTTAAATTTAATTTATTATTATTAACTTATTTCTAACACATAAACTATATATAAAGTATATACAGGCTATTACATGTGCAGATTTGTGTGTGCAGGTTATTACGTGTGCAGACTTTCATGTAGATTTATTGATATGGTACTCCTCAAAGCAAGGCACAGGACAGAGTAGAGGATAAATTTGCATGTAAGTAATTTGAAACACACAGGAAGAATATACAAAGTTTTCACTGTTTTTTACATGTGCAGACTTTCCTGTAGTTTTTTTTACTGTGGTACGCCTCAAAGCAAGGCACAGGACAGAGTGGAGGATGATTGGGGCAATTCTTGCACATGTAGATGGTTTGCTTCCGTTTACAGTTTCCTCTTCCTTTTTGATTGCATTGGTTAGGCATTATGGAGCAAACAATACAATTTGGCTTGTGGTTTTTGTCACTTTGTAGTCCAATAAAATGGCGTTCATTCAGTCTGGTAAGTGGGACAACATCAGCACAAATACGGCCTTTCTTTTTTGGTGCTGGTCGAGAATATTCTTCCAGAAGTCCCTCAATGACGCAGTTCCTGTATTGTATTGCAGACATTTTAGTATCTCGTGACATATTGAAGGCAATTTTCCCATTCACGAGTGCTGCTTCAACCATGAAATGCCACAATACATGATACCACTTCCTGTTTTTGTGATAGTAACAGTATGATGATGACAGTTGGTCAAAACGATCTACACCATTCATGTTCCGATTATACTCCAATACCATTTTTGGTTTAGAAACAATTCTGTACCCATTTTCAGTTTGTTTAGCTCTTGTTTTTACTTCCGTCAACTCATTGCTATGCACAGTTGACAACAGCGTAACTCGTCCAGTATCTTGCCATGAGCACACAATCATTCCCTCTGCTTTGTTCAGCCAAAATTTTGGCTTGTCACCTTTCTTCATTTTGCAAACTACTGGTTTACACTCAGTTGGCATGCCATGCCTGTTTGTTCGAACTGTCCCGCAAGCTCCTATGTCAATTTCTCTGAGGAACTGGAACAGTGACGGGCTGGAAAAGAAATTGTCACAATAGAGAATTCGCTGTGTGTGTTCAAACCCCAAAAGAAGTTTTCGAACCACTCGTTCACCTAACCCCAGGCTGCGATCAACATTTGCTTGTAGCACGCCTTTTCCGACATAAACGTCGAACCTCAACAAGAAACCTGTTTCACTGTCACACAGTGACCATAGCTTCACACCCCACTTTGTAGAAGGTTTTGATGGCATGTATTGTTTGAACCATAGACGTCCTTTGAAGCGAAGCATGGTTTCATCAATAGATAAACTTTGACCTGGTTCAAATTCAAGCAAGTAAGTGTCTTTCACTATGTCTATGATTGGGCGAATTTTGAAGAGAGGGTCATAATCCTGATGCGCTTTTGGAAATTGCTTTTTGTTGTCAGCGAAGTGCAGAAATGACCTGAGAATCTGGTATCTGTCACGAGACATAATGTTTGAATAATTTGGGGTATCATTTATCCAGGATGTTTCACAGAAATACTGTTCTATTGATGTTTTGCGACACAAACCCATACCAATTTCTACAGCTGTCATTGCCTGTATTTCCTCAGGAGTACACTCATTCCACTGATGGTACCTTGAACGAGGTGATACTTTTTCTGTTGTCATATTTTCATAAAACTGGGATGCATATACATTTGTTTGGTCTGCTACTGTAGCAAAAGTAGACCTGGGAAAAAATTTGTAAAAACAGTCTACTGCTGTGTCATTTGAGGTTATGTTTTTTAGTGACGAATGTAAAGGAGATTTGTTACACCAGTCAAGCAAAATATTTATATTTTCACTGTCCGTGTTCAACCAGTCATTACTATTTACACATACAGTTTCAGTTTTCTTCCCTTTCAAAAACTGTTGCGCAGGATCATCACTTACTGTGTCACGGTCACTGTCACTATCACTCACATTTTCTGACTCCACACTATAAGTTATTTCATTTTCTGTATTGCGAAAACCAACTTCGTTTTCAGATTCACTTACTTCCAAATCTCAATCTGAATCAGCAAACAAAATATCGTAACATTCTTTTTGCGACAATCCTTTCCTACTACACGATGCCATTGTTGGCGAGAATAACACCAAAGATAATACACTCATAGTATGTAAATACTGTGCCATTTATAGTCAAAGATAGTTTCAGAACATTGAGGTATCAATTTTATAGATAGCAGCNTGCTGTGTCATTTGAGGTTATGTTTTTTAGTGACGAATGTAAAGGAGATTTGTTACACCAGTCAAGCAAAATATTTTTAATTTCACTGTCCGTGTTCAACCAGTCATTACTATTTACACATACAGTTTCAGTTTTCTTCCCTTTCAAAAACTGTTGCGCAGGATCATCACTCACTGTGTCACTGTCACTGTCACTATCACTCACATTTTCTGACTCCACACTATAAGTTATTTCATTTTCTGTATTGCGAAAACCAACTTCGTTTTCAGATTCACTTACTTCCAAATCTGAATCTGAATCAGCAAACAAAATATCGTAACATTCTTTTTGCGACAATCCTTTCCTACTACACGATGCCATTGTTGGCGAGAATAACACCAAAGATAATACACTCACAGTATGTAAATACTGTGCCATTTATAGTCAAAGATAGTTTCAGAACATTGAGGTATCAATTTTATAGATAGCAGCACTTATTAGAATACAATTGCATGCCGAACGCACATCACAACTTAGGAATCCACCCAATTCGACTAAAGTCGCATGCTGCAAGTAAGCGATAATTCTTTGCATTCGACAATAGTCGAACATCGCAGTCAAAGAGTTAATGGCCACATAAAGGCAAGCTATCAAGCATAACTGTAATTATGTTGGGATAAAAGGGGGGAGAGCAAAATTACAAGGGAAATCTGAAAGCATAGAAAGTGGTAGCCAAAAGGGATAGCGAAAAAGAGACAGACAGTATTGAAAGTAAAGTGAGCACTTTGACGACCCTGCAAATTTTCTACCTTCAACCCACTGGGTTTATCCTCGCACAAATATGTAGCTATATAATTACTAATATGCAAATTATGTTTACGTTTAAGAGTGTACTGAATAACTACTTTATTAAACGTTAAATATCTACATGTCAATTTCAGTAAATAATATTAGTTTGTGAAAACTGATGTTTATAAATTTTATGTATATGCTGTAAGTTGAAAGCTGTACAAGAGTCAAACATGTTTATCTTTTTGAATGGCGTGACTGTTCAAAATAAATTAAAAATATACCAAAGTATTAAATCATTAGCTGTTTTTAATGGTCGCATAAAGAATTACATACATACTACAGCTATTTACTGAGGCAATATCACAAATACCATTCAATACACTACACCACAGTTAGGGGCTGGTGGTGTAGGGGTTATAATACTAGTCTCCCACCAAGGCGAACAAGGCTCAATTCCCAGCAGGGTCACCCCCAGATTTTTGCACGTGGGAATCGTGCCGGGTGATGCCGTTAGTCGACAAGTTTTCTCTGGGATCTGCCATTCCCCCACAATCGCCTTCTGGAACTGCTTTGTACTCGCCTTGCTTCACCCTCATCGGCTCTCAAGACCTCGATCTTAGGAGCCGCCCAAATATCTACACTCTTCCCCAAAGTTTACACAAATTTCCCCCTGACTCAATTAATATAACAGACTTAAAATGCATTTATATACCATGTGAGGTTTGCATGTTACATAAAATGTTTCACTTTTTAAGACCATGAACAATGTTGAAATATAGAGGACTATGTCTTATTAGGTTATGTAAATACAATATTTTAGAAGTCATAAATTGCAATTTAAAATCAGTTGGTTAGTGAACAAGCATGAACAGGGAAGGGGAACTTGGGGGGAGGGGCAAGGACTAGAACAGGCAACTCTAAATATGCACAGCCAAGTGATGTTTCAAAACGCATTAAATTGTAAAAAGAAGGCAATTTATGCTGCGAAAACTGTAAATAGAACCAAATAATTAATGCAAATGTAAAATGCAGTGTAAGAAAGGGGTTCTACCATACTGCATTTAGAATTCAATTTATGTCTTCCCTTATATTACACTTCTTATCCAGCAAGTGAAAACAAAATGTTAAATTCATGTATACCTTCACTGCAGTTGAGAATGGGTAATTACAGCTTTCCCAGATAAAACTCAACATTCCATTCAGAAAATCAATATGACAAAACAATACCAGTACAACTGTTAAAAAAAATTTATGATAAAAGTAAAATTCAGTTCAAAATTTTTTTGGTGATTAACATTTTGTAATGAAAATTTGTTTTGAGGTGTAAGTAAATTTAAAATTCCACCTTTGAAGAGTTATCGACAAACTCAGAGGGGGAGAAAAATAAACAAGCCTTTATTCTTTGCGGTAACGTCATTTTGCACTTGTCAGAAACACGCACTTTGCTTTGTTCCCACACACACTTAAATTTCGTACCACAATGAAAAGACTATATCAAATATCATGAAAAAATAAAATATGTGTAGGGCTATTATGACACAATGTCAGCTAATGTCTACCCGAAAACTAGCTACCAGTAAACAATAACATACCTACCTATATCTTTTGGCGATTAATGCAGTGTCCAAATTTACCAGAAGTACATACTCATTCGCACCTGTCCTTAGAAGTGACATCAGTGCCGTCCGAATTGCAAGTGAAGTAGACTATGCAACTAAACAAACGCGAATACTTCTTAAGCCCCTGCAGTGTACAAGTGCCTCTGTTTGAGAAGCAATTTATAGGTTACCGTTACACTTCATATTCAACATTATTTTATTGAAAGACTAAATGGCAACATCACTATTCAGTACATATAACACTTTAAACTACATTAACAGTTATTGAAAACTGCACCTTAAGAAAATGATTAAGAATAAGCTCTTATTATGCAAAACTGTATCTAATCCACAAAATCTAAGGTACAATTACCAAATGAAATTGTGAACACACAATTAGTATGACAAACATTACACAATTCAGGATGCTATGTAATGCAAATTGCCCCAATATTTTATGGGGCACAAATTACGAGTGAAGAGATTTGGGCAGCTATTTAACATCAAGGTCTTGAGAGCCAATTACAAATTAGAAGAATGACATTTGGGTGTGTACAGCTGGTAGTAAAATCCAAGGTTAAATTTGTATTTATTATGCTGCTTATGTTTATTTATTCTAATTAACCTTAATTTAAGGATAATAAACACTATATTTTTCATTGGCAAATACATCAGCATTAATTTACTAACATATTTTTGTTAATAATAGCAATGTTATTTAATTCGCATACACGTTTCTACTACAACAGTTTCCTTTATGAAAATAATCATCCATGATTTAAAACCCTACAACGTTCGGCAATCATCAAGTTCTTCTGTGGCAAAATGTATATTCAATAAAAGTGGTTGTCGAAGCAAACAAGATTGTGTGTCCAAATTCGTCGAGAATGGGCCAAGTATAAGTGAAGGAAGCAAGGATGCGCATACATTGGAATATGTCTTAATTCAAACACAGCCAATATAGAATTATGAAGTTGAATGGGGTTATGAATACTATAAACATATAAGCTGCAATTCTTAGATTTTCGCGGAGGTGCATCATTTAATTCAGTGTGTATAAAATTTTACAACACTTTGAAGCTGCAGGTACNGCCTTAATTCAAACACAGCCAAAATAGAATTATGAATTTGAATGGGGTTATGAATACTATAAACATATAAGCTGCAGTTCTTAGATTTTCGCGGAGGTGCATCATTTAATTCAGTGTGTATAAAATTTTACAACACTTTGAAGCTGCAGGTACTGGATAAAGACTAAAGTATTAAAAATTTAATAGATACAAAGTGGTTTTTGATTTTAGAAACTGCATAAACTCAATTAATGTTTTTACCTGGCAGTACAATATAAAATCATTACGTAAAGTTTATTTTAGGAATACAAACTAGCATTGCAACAAAACTGCCTACAAATTTGTGAAAAATAGCTTTACCTTAAAAAATTCAGAATTTTGAAATTTTGTGTCTGTAACCCAAATTAACATTTTCACAAACACTCCCAAATCATATGCGACGACAAAAGAAAACAAATAATGACGATTGCGACAAAGCTTCTGGAAGATAACATGTTAGTAAAATTTAAAACTACTTTAGGCATATTTATATATCTATGTACAAATGCAACAATAACAAAGGTTTAAGAAATGACGGCATTAGTTTAATTTAAGAAATAAATAATTGTCTTGACTCAAAATAACATCACTATAATTATTTACGTTGCAACAACGTTACAAAAAGTCAAAATTTACATATTACGATGACAGAAACATTGGGAATTTTACTGCACGTTACAAACAGACTAACAACCAAAAATGCTTTAAAAACAGCTCAANAATTAATAGATACAAAGCGGTTTTTGATTTTAGAAACTGCATAAACTCAATTTACGTTTTTACCTGGCAGTACAATATAAAATCATTACGTAAAGTTTATTTTAGGAATACAAACTAGCATTGCAACAAAACTGCCTACAAATTAGTGAAAAATAGCTTTACCTTAAAAAATTCAGAATTTTGAAATTTGGTGTCTGTAACCCAAATTAACATTTTCACAAACACTCCCAAATCATATGCTACGACAAAAGAAAACAAATAATGACGATTGCGACAAAGCTTCTGGACGATAACATGTTAGTAAAATTTAAAACTACTTTAGGCATATTTATATATCCATGTACAAATGCAACAATAACAAAGGTTTAAGAAATGACGGCATTATTTTAATTTAAGAAATAAATAATTGTCTTGACTCAAAATAACATCACTATAATTATTTACGTTGCAACAACGTTACAAAAAGTCAAAATTTACATATTAAGATGACAGAAACATTGGGAATTTTACTGCACGTTACAAACAGACTAACAACCAAAAATGCTTTAAAAACAGCTCAAAGAATATTTTACAGTATGTGCAATTTATAGCTTAGATGAATATATAAACTACAAAAATTAAGAAATTGCTGTATAACATTTCATTGTACACATTTCTTGTTCTGGTTTTTCTCGTTCCCATTTTGTTCTGTTTCAGTAAAACTATGACACCCTAGGGCATGTTGGAAGAAGATAAGTCACATTATGAAGAAAAGATTTTGTGTGTGTACGTGCAATCTGACATGTGTGTGTTTACTATATCCAGTGTATAAACTTTGTATACCGTAATTTGGCTTGTCCAATATCTTTGTATTGCTTTNAGCATTTCATTGTATACATTTCTTGTTCTGGTTTTTCTTGTTCCCAGTTTGTTCTGTTTCAGTAAAACTATGACACCCTAGGGCATGTTGGAAGAAGATAAGTCACATTATGAAGAAAAGATTTTGTGTGTGTACGTGCAATCTGACATGTGTGTGTGTGTGTTTACTATATCCAGTGTATAAACTTTGTATACCGTAATTTGGCTTGTCCAATATCTTTGTATTGCTTNGTGTGTGTGTTTACTATATCCAGTGTATAAACTTTGTATACCGTAATTTGGCTTGTCCAATATCTTTGTATTGCTTTGTATTGAAAAAAGATATTAGATTAAAAAAAACAAACAAATAAACAAACGAAACCATACAATGTCATAGTAACGCTTCTCCAACAAAGTGTTCTGTTTTGGCATGCATTGCTTTCGTAAGGCTAATACTAAAACAGTTTTGAATATACAACAAATTATGTATTTGGTAATTCTCTAGTTTAGTGACTTTTCTGAACTAAACGTCCTAGACCAACAAAAGTTACATTAATGGATTATGCACAGCTTACATTGTTAATATTCACGAGGACATTGTGGTAAAATAAGTAGAAAGTATTAAATAAAATTGTTAAAAATACGAGCAGTCCGCTGCTCTGTTTATGGCAAACGCCATGATTTTTGCTGTCGCCTTATTGGCTTGTGGGTATTGTTACGTCACAGTGACACATCACATGTGATTTTAACGGACAATTTTGAAGCAGGTCAGTAGCCATTGTGTTTTTGACGGGGTTAGTTGTGCCGTCCCAATCTGACGGATTTAAAAACGGATAAAGCAAGAACGAGTGCTTCTGTGAGTTATATTCGCCTACAAACGAGTGCTTCAGTGCATAATATTTAGCTATGAATGAGTGCTTCAGTGCGTAATATTCGGCTATGTGGCGTTTAAGTAGATCATGGTGTTTCATTGAGTGAGGTAAAGTTGAATTGGCCGAGGACAGAGGAATTTTACCTGCTGCCTACCTAGGTGAGTTAATTGATATTCTTCCGGTGTGTTTTACGATTCCTTTAAACCCCTACAATCCTAAATTCGTAGGTTAGTTTAAAACTTTAAAATCGTAAGTTAGTGTAAAACCCTAAAAAACTTAGGTTAGTGTAAAACCCTACAATCCTAGGTTAGTTTAAAAATGTAAAATAGTGATTCACCCATCGTGTTCTGTTAAGTTAGGTGGGTACATATTACAAAATTACTCATACGTTAATGCAGTAATTATTAGGTTTAGGGGCTTTTCTGTAAAAACAAAAATAATTCACGGAAAATTGTATATTTACACTCTACTAATGATGCAGAAAACGAACATACTAGGGGCATTAACGCCCGACTAATTTCGTAATATGTGCCCACCTAACCTAACAGAACCGAACCCCACAATGGGTGAATCACTATTTTACATTTTTAAACTAACCTAGGATAGTAGGGTTTTACACTAACCTAGGGTGTTTGGNCAATGGGTGAATCACTATTTTACATTTTTAAACTAACCTAGGATAGTAGGGTTTTACACTAACCTAGGGTGTTTGGATTTTACACTAAACTTCGGATGTAGGATTGTAGGGATTTAAAGGAAACCGTAAATCTCACTAAAAGAATGTAAATTGGCTCACCTAGGTAGGGGGCTGGTATAATTCCTCTGATGTTAATAGACGTAAACAAACATATTTTGCAAGTTTGTTCTACTTATTTTAACATTACGCCCTATTGAATATGAACAAGGTAAGCTGTGCAGAACCCATTAATGCAACTTTTGTTGGTCTAGGACGTTTCGTTCAGAAACTTAAACAAACAGGCTATACTGCTCAACCCGCTATTTTGTTCAATTTTTTTAAATATGTTGTACTTATTTTAAAGCTACGCCCCTAGTATATTCGTGTTCTACGTGATAAGTAGAGTAGAAATATATCATAATTTTGAATTTTTTTTGTGTTTTTCAGAAAAGCCTCAAAACTTAATAATTACCCGTTAATGCCCCTTGTATATTCGTGTTCTGCGTCATTAGTAGAGTGGAAATATACCATTTTCCGGGGGTTTTTTTTACAGAAAAGTCATTAAACTAGAGAATGACCATGTGTTTTCGTAGTACAGACAGAAACTAATCAAAGCTAATTAAAGCCATAAGAATGGTAATTTCTGCACTACATAGGTGGTACTAGGACATTCGTTTATAAACTAGGTTTTATGGTAATTAAACATTTGGTGGGGTATGTTTTGCTGATTAGTTTATTATAAAAAAAAGTTTATTCTGATGTACAGTTAGCTAAGCAAATAGGTTTCTTGGGAAATTTTACACAGAATTGACATTCGTTTTTATTAAATACACTTTTTTCTCCATAGCTCATGCTGTGGAGTTTCGTATGAAGTAGAATGTATACAAGTTTCTCTCTCCTGAGGATGATTTTTTTATGTAGCTACGCACATAATTGTTTTCCAGCTCATAAAAATACAACTCCAATAAGAGTTATAAAATACCGATACAACATGTAAGTAATATATACGGTATATTAAACATATTTTTTTATTTACCCTACCCCAAAATTAGTGTAGCGAATACCTTTGCCGCGACATCCTGTACCCATCCTTTATATAAATAAATTCCTACGTTTCCATGCTTTCGTATTCTAAATTTTCTGCAGAAAATGGCATTGAAGAAAATCAAAGTAATTTACAATACACAAAATCACATCCGGGTGTTGATATTCTCACGAGTATGTTCGACCATCAACATTTACTTTCTAAACTACCAGCAATACCCCTCAAATTAGATATTCTGCAACTTTTAATAAATTCCGCACTGGCACACAGTTTCACATTATAAACACAAATAAAACCAATATCCCACTATTTTGTCTCCAANGAATAAATTCCGCACTGGCACACAGTTTCACATTATAAACACAAATAAAACCAATATCCCACTATTTTGTCTCCAAAAAAATTTTGTTTGCAGCGAATATAAAATAAATGTCATGTGATACGATACGTTCAATTACATTTTAGTTTAAATACAAATGTATATATAAATTTAATTTCATTACGATTTACTTATATCTTCAAACCAAACACTGCCCTAACCTCGTTAAAACAGAACTAGTGTGTTTCAATTCCACTACACAACACAAGCTTCACGTAGAAAGCTGGTGCAGTTTGTACTGCACAAAGCTGCCCAAAATATCATCATAAATCTTCTAAATCGTGCAAAGACACATGGCCGTGTACAACTCGTACAGCCAGCAAACATTAAAATTTCCATTACAATAAACGACGAAAACAGTGAAAAACGTGATCAAACACGGCNCTCGTACAGCCAGCAAACATTAAAATTTCCATTACAATAAACGACGAAAACAGTGAAAAACGTGATCAAACACGGCAGCAAAATCCTTAAAACTCGAAAAGTTCATGATTCGAAAGTCCACTAAGTTCGCTAAAACGTCAAACGGTACACACACAAAGTGACGTCGCAACATCAACGCCGAGATTCAGAAATCCCAACCATCACCGACGACGGCTACATAAGAACTGCAGCTTCCCAAAATAATATGAACCAACGAAGACAAACACAGTGCAAAAAGGTGTGACATANCTCGTACAGCCAGCAAACATTAAAATTTCCATTACAATAAACGACGAAAACAGTGAAAAACGTGATCAAACACGGCTGCAAAATCCTCAAAACTTGAAAAGTTCACGATTCGAAAGTCCACTAAGTTCGCTAAAACGTCAAACGGTACATACACAAAGTGACGTCGCAACATCAACGCCGAGATTCAGAAATCCCAACCATCACCGACGACCGCTACATAAGAACTGCAGCTTCCCAAAATAATATGAACCAACGAAGACAAACACAGTGCAAAAAGGTGTGACATAACTCCCGGCTAAGAGAAACGCTGTTCTGTGCATCTTTGTGGAGTTATGGGAGTTTTTGCCGGTTTCTGCAATTTGGGAAGTTGGGTGAAATTAAGCTATTAAAATATATATGAAGGGGCAACTTGACTCATTGAACATCCCTCGCGTATGGGTACGCGAGGGATGTTCAATGGGCCAAGTTGCTGCTTGTTTACACAAATTCGCCATACCTCCGTGGTTTAATGTTTATCTACAGCTTCGTTTCTCTCAACCATGGTATGTATAATGCAGTAATGTACAGTGCAGTTTTGCTGTGTAGCTTCTCCGTTATTGTGCGTGGGTATGAATTCAATCACGGAGTTGAATGAACGACTTTTCTGCAGCCAGTGCAGTGTATTCTCCAAGATTTGACGGGATGTAAATAGATTAAAATGAGCTGTTATAAAGCAGTTATTTTATTGGTGGTGTCGTATTAAACTAAATCTTATAATATAATGAAAAAGACTTTATTACCTGGAATAAATTTGTTTAACACCAAAGTTATTCTGGAATATAATTTTTTTAAATGAAAAAAATATTTTTTGCGAATTCAACGTAATTGGCAATATTTGTATAGTGATTTAGATTTGGAAGGGCATGTGTGCTGTTTGCCCATACTTCAAAACAATTGATAAGGATACATACAAATCGTTCGGAAGGCCAACTGCGATTTTGACGTCGGCAAAAATTAACTGTTAACGAGATGGAAGAAATTTTGGATGCAATATGTTAACCTATTGACTCGACAAGGCCTGCACTGGAATACACAAAGTATTTGCTCCGACAATTTTCCAGAAGATAAGTTAACTTTATTTTTCTTTTAAGTTTAATATTTATACCATTGGTTTTTACCACTTTTATCCAAAACAGTTTCTTTTTACCTATTATATTTGAGTGGCAGGCTAGGAGTTGCTATCTACATTTTACTCCATACAAGGTTATTTTTCCTGCATATTATCAGTTTGAATGTTTTTGATGATTTTTAAGGAATATGATAACAGCACACGGTTACATAATTTTTCTTGGCGTGGTCGCGAGGTTACCCAGGGCTGGTTTGATGTTATATTGCCCGGCACCATAACTCAGTGGTGAGCTAATGATGATGCCTGAACTATGCTAAAGAAATGTGGGTGATGCTACTAAGGATGCCCTACAATGATTTGACAATGATTTCACTTGGTTGAGCAGTTGAATAATGTGTAAATGATGCATGGTAATGGACTCAGCACTTAAACAGTGAAAAACATGTGGTCTTAGATTGAAACACAATTGCGTTTAACTCTCCTGTAAGAGGGTGGTTGGCTCTCCCCTCAGTACATTAAAATAACACAAATATTCCGGTTGACTAATATATAACTATGACGNAAATTCGCCATACCTCCGTGGTTTAATGTTTATCTACAGCTTCGTTTCTCTCAACCATGGTATGTATAATGCAGTACTGTACAGTGCAGTTTTGCTGTGTAGCTTCTCCGTTATTGTGCGTGGGTATGAGTTCAATCACAGAGTTGAATGAACGACTTTTCTGCAGCCAGTGCAGTGTATTCTCCAAGATTTGACGGGAAGTAAATAGATTAAAATGAGCTGTTATAAAGCAGTTATTTTATTGGTGGTGTCGTATTAAACTAAATCTTATAATATAATGAAAAAGACTTTATTACCTGGAATAAATTTGTTTAACACCAAAGTTATTCTGGAATATAATTTTTTTTAATGAAAAAAATATTTTTTGCGAATTCAAGGTAATTGGCAATATTTGTATAGTGATTTAGATTTGGAAGGGCATGTGTGCTGTTTGCCCATACTTCAAAACAATTGATAAGGATACATACAAATCGTTCGGAAGGCCAACTGCGATTTTGACGTCGGCAAAAATTAACTGTTAACGAGATGGAAGACATTTTGGATGCAATATGTTAAACTATTGACTCGACAAGGCCTGCACTGGAATACACAAAGTATTTGCTCCGACAATTTTCCAGAAGATAAGTTAACTTTATTTTTCTTTTAAGTTTAATATTTATACCATTGGTTTTTACCACTTTTATCCAAAACAGTTTCTTTTTACCTATTATATTTGAGTGGCAGGCTAGGAGTTGCTATCTACATTTTACTCCATACAAGGTTATTTTTCCTGCATATTATCAGTTTGAATGTTTTTAATGATTTTTAAGGAATATGATAACAGCACACAGTTACATAATTTTTCTTGGCGTGGTCGCGAGGTTACCCAGGGCTGGTTTGATGTTATATTGCCCGGCACCATAACTCAGTGGTGAGATAATGATGATGCCTGAACTATGCTAAAGAAATGTGGGTGATGCTACTAAGGATGCCCTACAATGATTTGACAATGATTTCACTTGGTTGAGCAGTTGAATAATGCGTAAATGATGCATGGTAATGGACTCAGCACTTAAACAGTGAAAAACATGTGGTCTTAGATTGAAACGCAATTGCGTTTAACTCTCCTGTGNAAACATGTGGTCTTAGATTGAAACACAATTGCGTTTAACTCTCCTGTAAGAGGGTGGTTGGCTCTCCCCTCAGTACATTAAAATAACACAAATATTCCGGTTGACTAATATATAACTATGACGTGACCAAGCTTGGCTACGACGATAAAGCCAACTTGATCTGCGGTGTTTCCAGAGTTGTGAAGTAATATGTGTGTGCCAGGCGCCACAGCTCTGCTGTGAGCTGATGAGATGTAGGGTCGTTCGGCCGACATCCTAGGGACTCTGGTAAACACCCCGTCATACACACGTTGCCGAGGTTGTCGGCCACCTAGCACGCCGTACTTGATTATAAATGAAGAAACAGTGATGTTGGTTGTGAAGGTATTTATTACCCTGTTATGTACAC
>NQII01006467.1:9519-124486 GCA_002778355.1 Clitarchus hookeri | reverse complement strand
TTTTAACAGTAACCTTTAAATTCGCCATTTTAGGCGCCCGTCTGCCTGGTGCGCGAAATGTTTTGCATTGTGTTTTAAGTACAATTTTTAAAGCAAGGTATTTAGTGTCCGTATTCGTAATATGTTCCCGTACGAAAATTAATCACATTTCAGAATAGTTACAATTTTCAAATCATCTTTCACATTACCAACATTAATTTGAAAACTTTCAGCATGTTCAAAAACCACATTTTCAAACTGTTTTAACTTAAATTGTTTTACTTAAATTCCTGCGAAACAACCATACTGACCTACAAACAATTTTAATTTCACAAATTTGGGGCGAAAANTTGTTTTACTTAAATTCCTGCGAAACAACCATACTGACCTACAAACAATTTTAATTTCACAAATTTGGGGCGAAAATAGTTAAGATCAGGAATACATAACATTAAAATACTCTGAAAGAAGATACTCTTACCGCTACCTCAAACAGTGGATGTTGTTGTTCGGTGATAATTTATTCCCTTTCAGGAAGTGGCAGCTTCAGTTCCAATTCGGAAGAAGAAAATTCGTCGTCAGATGAATCACTAGAGCCACTGGAGTCACGGCCTAGGCGTATCACAAAACTGTATGTTGCGTCTTCCACACGACAGTCCTTTTGCCAGAAGTCTGCTTCTATATTTTGGACATGCGAACAGTATCCTTGCCAGTCTTCTTCAGCGACGGAAGATATTGCTTCCGTCGTGATTTCCATTAGCTTTGTTAACGACAAGCTAGCATTAATGTTCTTTTCCCGCACTAGTCTCTTTGTTTTAGACTCCGCTAGTTCAATGGGATTAAGTTCGCACATATAAGGAGGAAGTATAAGAACATCGTGTCCATGCAGTTTTAAAAGTTGGTCAATGCGAAATACTTTTTCAGGCTTCCTGTTCTTCGCAATTAAGTCATAAAGCTCTGTTTTTCACATTTCATGAGAAACGAGAATGTTGTTATTGGTCAACAATGACTTCATTTCCTTTTTCACTGCATACTTCATTGAAGGTTTATTTTCTTGCGCTGAGTGGTAAGGCGCTTTGTCCATATTAACAACAAACTTTTCCAGTAGGTTTGGCAATAAGCGATTATGCATCCACTTTTAAAAGTTCAAAGACTTAATCTGCCCATGGTAGTCCCACGTAGCTATGCCTGCTAAAACAATTAGCAGTGCATTTTCAATAAATTCAGTTTAAGCACCCGCATGAGCAAAAATTAAACAATTCGAAGAACATCTATTGGTTAACACACCACGTTCAGTATCACTTTGCCAAAATTTGTTAAATGTGATGTTGGTATCAACTCAGGTTTCATAAATGTAAATTATGGGACGCCCCTTCATTCTGCAGTGGAGAATTGATTCTAAGTATTTACAACGCCAGTGGAAAATGTGCGGTCTTTGCACGATTATTTTCCGTGAACTGTTACACCGTTTCCATTTAAACACCATTTTTTTTTATTATCCGCCTGAGCGTATGAACAGCCATCGGAAAATAAATTGTTTCTCTCAAAGCAACGAGAGTCTTAGGACATGTTGGTACTTGTTTCTGTACTAAGTAAAAATTATGAATGACGTCTCTGATTTCTCTCCTGTCAAATGAGTCACAGTGCACATTTCTTTCTTGTGGAAACTTTCGGTGTTTGCCTGGTGTTGACAGCGAACTATTACAAGCATCGGCACCTTCTTTGCGAATTCTGGAAACATTTCTCAAAGATATTTCAGTGTATTCTGATGCACATAGATTGGATTGAGATAACATATTATTTATTTGACCTTCAGTAGCTTCTTCGTCACAATTATTTATCACATGTCTGATCACCTCCCTCGCTTCGCTGTGTATAGTTTTACCTTCCTTCCAAGACTGCACTATAATATACCGTCCTGATTCGCACGCAACCGTCGCTAACTAGTGACTGACTTCTAGTAGCGAGAGTGACCCGTTACTGCGACAGCGGGATATAAACGCCCGGGATAGTAAGGAAGAGAGTGTTTGCGGCCCCGACCACTACCCCGCCACGCAGCCATGCCTTCTCGTCAGCTCCCTACTATACAAAAGATCGGGAGTTGTCACTCATATTGACCAATTTAGTTCTATAATTTACAGCAGAGCTCTACTATCAAATAAGTGTGGTTTTGCGTAGTTTTTACGGCGATAAATGAAAGGAAGTAAGCATAAAATAACTTTTTATTACCAAGGATAAATACCATAGCGATAGAATTTACTGTTGTCAAAAATATTGGTTTATTGCTTTACTTAAGCTTTGAAAATTCCACTAACATAACGTACCAAACAAAAACAGTTTAGAGATATTTTCGAACAACTTAAATTCATATTTTAAGAATAAATACTGTAGTTATTCCTACACTCGGAATGTAAATAGCACTAGTTTAATAGCAGCGGTTTGCGGCTATTTCCCGAACTAAATCGGTTATAGGATAGTGACGGTGAGAACATTTTGAAGCGCTCTCATTTGGGATAATACATAAATGGCAATATTAATTTTAAAAAGTGGTGGGAGGATAAAAAAAATGGCTTATAAAAATATTAAATAGCGCCTCAAAAGTGCTTACTTTGCCGTGAACACGGTTACAGATTTCACGTCAATAATTCCAAGACCTGACCTTCTAAGATTATGGTACGAGATTTAAAAGATTTTTTCACCGTAAACTGGGAACTTTTGAATGCACTACTTAAACTCTATTTGTGTGCACATTGTGTATTCTACCACTATATGAAAAAATTAACACTGCAAAGGGAATCAGCACTTTATTCATGTGTCACTGAAGGAAATTGTAGAATTAGTACTAAAAAATAATCAAAAGAAAATCAAGTAAAAAAGAATCAGCTGATTTTTACATCCGTGTGAATTAAAAGAAACAGAAAGCAAAATAAATCATTTTTGAATTTACAGATGTTTACCTAATATTTTTAATTCAACGTAATATATGGAACTACTTTCCTTCCCGCGTAACTAAATTTACTGAGCCCATTAAAATACAGGTTGTTGCAAAATTGCATGTCATTAATTCGGGGGAACATTTCTCAGATTTGGAGAAATAATACATATTATAGGAACATAGGTCCGTAAACGCTTCGTTTTTTTTCTACAGAGAGAAATATATAACGTACAGTGCATGGCACGCGAGGTGGATCATGTTATTGCGTAATACCATCGCAGCGTTCGTTCATATAGTACACGACACCGTAGCAGGCACTACACCATTGAACATTTGGAACTGCGCAGAAATTAATATCATATGTGTGAAAGCTTATCGTCGGCACATTACAGTTTAAAGGAAATGTTCATAATGCCCTCGATCAGAACGAACACATGCATCAACCCACAGTTGCATGGATTCCCGGATGCGTTGATGAATCTCTGGAGGATTCCTGATTGTTTCGCAGCCTGCCACAATACAGTTACGGAGGGTTTCCATATCGTCCACTGGGGTTACATACACAAGTGCCTTTAAATGTCCCCACAAATACAAGGCTAATGAAATAAAATCAGGACTGCTCGGGGGCTGGTATGAGAATGCCAGTTACAGATGGCATTCGACAGTAACATGATCCAGACCGCGGGCCATACACTCTACGTTATGTATAACGAGATGTAATTAAGTAAAGAAATGAAGCGTTTACGGACCTTTGTTCATATAATGTGCATTCATCCTCCAGACGTGAGGAATGGTTCCCTGAAGTATTGACATGCAATTTTGCAACAGCCTGTATATGCAAGTGGGGCCAGTGACATTTTTCGAAGGTTGGTTTTAGAAGTCCTTAAATAACCATGACCAGCCTTTATATGTGGCTAGTACTGAGGTACCACTGGCCACATATGGCCTCACGAATACAGTGCGGAGGGCCGCAGAGGCTCGCTCGTCGCCGGAAGGGCGTGGNTACCACTGGCCACATATGGCCTCACGAATACAGTGCGGAGGGCCGCAGAGGCTCGCTCGTCGCCGGAAGGGCGTGGGGGCCGGGGCCGGGAGACGCCACCTTACCGCGGCAGACGGAGGAGCCCGCCCTCGCCACGCTATTTCTGGCCTGCAAAGAGGCTTTATAGCCTGCCCGCACGCCACACTCCGGCCCGCCGAGGCGCCGCCAAATGAATTCATAAACACGCGATCGAGGCCGGCCGCCCCGCTGAATGATGACATTAAAGACGAGGCAAGATGGCCTCGCCACTCCAGGCGCCGCAGAAGGCCATTGCTGGCGTTACCAGCTCGCTTCACGTCGCCGCACGCAACGAGGGAAACTTTCAACTAACCGAGCAACTTAACACTCTGCTTAAACCCGTATTTAAATTCTATTTAAAAATAATATTTTGCAAAAATCATAATGCAATATTTAATTTCACACGTTATTTAAAGAATACACGTGTTGAAAATCAATATTCAATGCCTCAGTTGCAAATATGTTATACAATATTAAAGTTTTGTAGAAANAGAATACACGTGTTGAAAATCAATATTCAATGCCTCAGTTGCAAATATGTTATACAATATTAAAGTTTTGTAGAAAATTACCAGCAGAGTATTGGCTCATTTATATAGTCTATTCGCGGTTAGTTTAAACGTTTCGAATCAAACATTTGAAAAATAACCCAATGTATGACGTTTGACTGTTTCCTTAAAATGCTATGTTTCACAGGCGTCTTCTGACTGTGTTAACATCAAAGCACCTTATTTTTAAATTAAATTTAACTTTTACTAATATTCAATCTATCAATAATAATATTTCATTTATAATTAATATGATTAGGAACACAGAGAAAAACAGGTGTGTTAGCAATGCGTAGTAGAAAGTAGTTCTAACAAAATATTATTAAACTGAGTGCGAAAAAATACGGTGCGTTGTTCTTTTGATGTAGTTCTTTAGTCTAAGTTAAGTAGATAGAAAATGTGATAGCTGGGACACAGACTACAGGCTTCGGAGTCTCGGAGCCATATGGCATCTGGCAGTGGACCAGTAGTGGTATCTGTTAGAGGACCATAGGTGACCTTAACCTTAACATTTGACCTTGACATTGTCCTCAAATATTCCATTTCCCCTTAAAACAAACAACATTTCTAGAATTTCCCTCAAAATTTTTAGAATTTCCCTCCAAATCTGCAAACTTGACCTTAACATTCGACCTAGATCTTGACCTTGACCTTTGTATGGATTTGGTGCACAGCCTGCGGGCTTTGGAGCCTCGGAGGTGTCCACCACAAATGATTACATCACAGCGACCATAATGTTTCTAGAATTTTCGAGTTCATGCTCTGTAATTCTGCCTACAATGCTCTGTCATTCGACCCTATAATGATCTAGTTCATTGCAATGTCATGATACTTCATGCTCTAACATCTGCTTATCATGCTCTGTCATTCCACCTCGACATCTTGTTTCTAGACATGACATGGGTGCCAGCACAGGTTGATATGAAATTTACATAAAATATGTTATGCGAATTATTTTCCTTAATGTTATAGGCATGGGTATGTCTATTCAAGAGGTATGTGTTCGTTATATTAACTCCTGCAGTTCTCATGTTGACAAGACACTAAAAGTGGCTTTACATTTTTTTTATAATTATAACCAGTACTCTAAATTTTTTATTAATATAAATTTTAAATAATATAGGCATGGCCTCAGAATTTTTGTTTACGTCAATTCACGCAGCCACGTTTGTATGATGTCACAACTGTCGGCCATCTTGGTTTATAATATGATGTGACAACCCTCGATCATGCACAAACATAATTTAATGAATACTAGTTATTTGTTAAACATTTACATTTAATTTTTAAACTTACGGACATAAATATATCGAGCGACCTGTCTGTAATATATTTTATTTAAATTTTAAATACTTACAGAAAATTCTATGTTGAGCGACATGTCTATAGATTCGTATTTCCAAGACAGATTTGTAGTATTATTAATATGATTGTTAATACTATTATGCAAGTTATAATTTTAAAAATAAAATATAGTAAATTTATTAAATATTCTTATTTCACTTTAAAAATAGTATATTAGCGGCATATCTACGGATTGGTATTTTTATAAAAAATTAAATTATATATCAGAACACATGATCACAAGGCAATGACCAGCGCCATGTTAGATTATATAAGCCTAGAAGAATGTTAGTAAATATACCAAGTGTTATATATTTTCGTGCTCGGGTTTTCGAGTCGAATGGTAATATGATGCCATAAAATTTTATTATTTGCATGTATTCGATACCAAATTGACTTTAGTAGGCATGTGAATTAAAGTTAGGTTTTTAAAGTTATTATATAACGAGCTCGAGCCATGAATACAGGACAGTGGTTGCCTTACATCAAAACATGTTCTAAGTGCATTATGCCTATATCAGACAGCTACGAGCTTAGAGGCACAGTTGGATATCATTCAACGACTGCCGAAGTTAGGCACAGGGAAATTGAAGCGTATCAGGCCAGTGCAAGTCTATACGAGATTAAAACTGAATTATGCCTTATGCCTTTCTTGTGAGCATAAATTACCACCCTTTATTCAACCCTCAAAGTTATAGTAAAAAAATTAATATTATAAGTTTTACCCATGACCGAAAACAAAGCCATATAGTCAATTTGTTCAGTTACGATGTTGGGTACCAACACATTTGTAAATACAAATTTTATTTGCTTGACTTTTAAGTTTTTAAACTTAGAGGCGTAATATAATGTATCGCATGTCTACAGGCGTGTTTTTTATAGGCTAATTCAACTGTGATATTAGAAACATATATTTTATGTGTCTATCCCCGATGCCATACAGGATTTCACAGGAACGCCTATGACTGAAGGATGTCAAAGTATGTTGGCAAGCAGCTTATGTATGGAATCGTGTAGTGACAAAAACTATTCCGACATGATTGTAAACAACATCATTTAAGTTGCATAACTTGCAATCAATAGGCATTTTTACAAACGTACTAATAAATGTTTCTGATGGCACAAAACATTGAATTGTAAACGCTTGGAAAAAATATAGTAGTCCTGAACGTTTTTGTTAATGCAAACTGTTTGGATTCGGGTAGCCGGGATTTGGGTCAACCTTATATGCACACATGCACGCATACACGCCGATATAAGAACCAAAATTAAATAAATGTATATATTTTTCGATCCATGCATAATTGAGGGTAGTGTGGATGGTTTTTTTTAATTAGAGTGAAGAGTACAATTTCAAGATGTACCCAGAAATAAGGGTCAAAAATCAAATTAAAAACAATTTAGAAACATTTTTGTCTTAGGGTGCATGGTTTTCAAAAAATTATTAAAAGAAGTAACTTGACTGTACACCGACACAAAAGTCTAACTCCAATGATACCAAAAGTCGGGTCAGGCACTGCAGTTAATTTTGAAACTCATAGTCAATACATCCTGTTTGCTTTAGGCCATTCACGACAAAGTCAGCACTTTTTGAAAGCCCTATAATTTTGAATAATAGTCAATAAATATATTTTATTTTAGCCTTAGGCGTTAACTTCTGACTGTAGTGGAATATACACACTATGTTTATTACTAACATGAAAATATTGATTCAAAAAGGTGGTTAAAGGATAAAATATGGTTGAAAGTAAAAAGTAACTAGGCCCTCAAAAGTGGTCACTTCACCGTGAACATCCTATACTGAGTGAGGACTGTTATGAGGTCAAGCGTACTAAAATCGTCTATGAAAGTTGCTTGACCTCCCCAGTTGTTTGCCAACTAATGAAGTTTTAATTTTCTAGGAACATCGCAAATGGAGAGACGACCTGGAAGTTTTGACAACTCACTGCTCTAAAATACTCGCCCATGTAATAATAAAACAGTTTGACTAAATTTTTTATTACCAAATACAGACACTCCGTATTAATTAAGTAAACCAACATTAGTCAAGTCGGTGCGATTTAAACATTCCAATCTCTGAATAGACAATTTACTGTCACATCGAATTAAAACCCTTTCATTATCTTTCCTCCAAAATTGTGTATATTTTTTAACACTTTTAAATGAAAAAGTAAGTGCTATATAAGAACATCATGGCAATCATACAGAAGCACTGGAGACATACAAATAATAACCATTCAGTACATTTAAGTGCAATTTGAACTAAGCAACCTTTCCTGCTTTAAGATTATAACTTTTTATGTATGTATAAAATTTAACTTTTATATGTCCAAGGGTTTTAGCATAAGAAGTAACTTAATCACAATCAAACGAAGCTATCAGTGTAGATTTTTTCGCCGTCTCAATGTTTTCATCTCCCCATTATACTTAAATATTTCAGTTTTAACTTATTTCGTGATAGTCATCATCAAATTATGTATCATTATCTGAAATTGTAAACCTTTGTTTCCCTGACAGATTTTCAGAGATTATCTTGCTTCTTTCATTGGGATAGATATTATTTTAGTGGAATAGTCAATGGTAAATTACCCTACAAAACTAAATGTATAATATAGATATAGTTTAATAGCATCCTTGCATTATAATGTCAGCGATTTTCTCAAATGATAAATTAAGCGTCATGTAATATAGAACAGGGACATAGCATAAGATTACAATCGCGTTTAAACCTATGTTTGAAAAACTATAATGTGTAAATAAATTTCAATCGCATGCCCTGCAATTTATAATAAGTAATACATTTACTCAGCAGATGTTGTGTATGGACTAAAGATATGGTATCTAACACGACAGTGCTGTTAGTACATATCCACTACGACTATGTTACTAGAATTTTGTGAGTCGGTATGTACCAAACCTGAATCAGTGACATCATTCAGCGAAATAACATTCACTGAAAGTCAGTTGACAATCTCGTTCCGACTGGAAAATCAAGCAAATGAACTGAGAATAAGTGACTTACGGCAGTGGAATTTCTGACATTCTGTGGAATCACGAGCAAATCAGTGAAATTCTGCCACCATATTGCTTATATAGCACTGAGTATCAGTCACTGGGATTTCACTATTTTTTCTGCCTTTGGCTTAATTCTCGCTGATTGTAGTATCACCTTCGATGCTATTGCTGTTTCAGTAATAAAACTATTCCAGTTTGTAAAGATGAATTTTTTTAAATATGGAAGTAATGCTGTGTTTTTTAAAATGCCATATTATTAGGTCATTCCACCAGACCAGCAAATAAAATGTTTTTACCGAAAACATTCTAACCATCAAAACTTGCAGACCACAAAACACCACTCATTTAGAAAACCCTTATCATCATGCAATAAAAGCAAACCAACAAAAAATACTGGGAAGCCATATAAACAACGGAACAAAAATGTTTTAATCAATAATTCCGACTAACAATACTAACATACGATAAGAAAATATACTTTAATCTTTCTATAACCTCAGATCATACCATCAGAATAAACAACCCAGCCATTACTGCGAACAAAAAAAGTATAACCAAATACTTGTCAACCGTATCATTATATCATATGAACAAATAACAAGAAAAACAGACAATAGCGTGTTATACCTACTAAAAACATTTCAACCATAACATCACGACAATACAACACTACCTTCACATACCTTGTATTGGAGATTCAAAATTATTGCTTGTAATAAATAGTGTACTACACCAATCATATCGTAGGAGTTCGGATGGCAGTCCTTTCGTAGATGTACTCTTTAAACACAATCAGTTATCTCTAAAAAGTCTTGCCACAACAGCAGCAGCGTTTTACCAAGTAATGATAGGATAATCGCATAAGCTGTGCATATATAAATATGTTCACTCGATTTCACGCCACCAGAGGCTTGCATCACCTTCAAGCAGATAAGAACTCATTAACCCACACCACTGCCACACTGTCTACTGCCGAGAACAAGTAACATTTGAGATTTTGCCGAGCTCATACATCTGCCTGTGCATATATATTAAAACCTACCACAGGTACCTAGGAGATTAGTAGTAATTTTTTGTTGTTGCGTTCCAAGCATTTTGCAATAATAAATAATGTTAATATATGTGATATGGCATATATTACCCCCTTAGCTTATTTCTTTAATTCGACTCAGTACAGAGTATTAATTTGTAAGACATTTTAAGTTCATATACGCATTATGTCAGTGACTTTCGATGGTGCGGAGCGAGAGGTAGTTATTGTGAGCAGCCCTTCGTACTATAGTGAGAAGGAGGTTCGATCAGTGATTAATTAATTGTTTATTTAAACTAATAGTAAAGCGTATACGAAAACTTTCGTGCCTACACAATTTTTTTCTTATCATAAGCTGACTTTGTATAATTTTAGCTGTAATAAAGTTTTAGTGCTTTTTTTTTAAGTGTTGCTCTCAAATATGATTAAAATTGAATCATGAATTAACTTTCACACAAATCCATGCCAATTGCTATACTAAGAATGCACGTACATATATTTAAAGTTCTTATATCACCACAGCTTACAGATATTTTTACGTTTCAAGGCACTGCGTACGACCATCTGAGAAAATGTATATTTGATGCTAAAATGAGTAACATCTTCGATGTACATCAGATTACTCTTAATCGTTTCTCCCGAACAGCTTAATATAAAAGGTGATAAAAATAAACGAACAACACAGTAGTTATTTGTATGCTTTAACTTCATTTTAAAGACTCCTAAAAAAATATAATCGTAGTTACACAGTCAAACTCATTCTTCATTCGACAAATCAATAATACTTTTGTCCTATTGCAAACAGGTAGGTAGGTGTTTGTAGACAGATTGCATTTCGTGCCGTGCATACGCAAGAAGGAATTCTTTAGGCAGGTATGCGAGCTTGGTATCTTTGTTGAGTGCTGCAAGTGATTTAACGTTTACATATGTCACGGTAGGTGATAACATTTTCTGACCGTTAGAACAGCATCCCATCATTTTCAGTATGTCCTCTCCACGAGAGAATAAAGTTCTGGATTGTTTGTAGTGGTACAAGCTGCTTTTATAGACCGAAAATGGGTTAGTCATGGTGCTGGGTTTGGCAGAGGATTATAGGCACGTAATTATTAATTCCAAACAAGAATTAGATCATTCACTTAACCCATACGCCAGTAGACATGAAACACATACTTAGGTCTCTAAGTTTTAAAACTTAAGTATTAAAGAGATAAAATATTATATAATACAATTATATTTGAACATTACATCGTATTTGAAAAAAGTTTTTAAAATATTTGCGACCGAGGACAGATAATGCGCTGTAGTTATGTTTGAAAAACTCGTCTTTACATTTTAGGTATTCCTCTTTAATACAATTTGGAAACTAACATACAGATGCAAGTAATCTTTAATTCTCTATTCATATTAGTATTTCTTAAAATAAATACTGGACTGTAGATACATTAAATAATATATGTTTAGTAATTTTTTTTAAATATGTAATTTTTTATCATGATATGGGTACCTAACATATTATTCGTAAGTAAAAAAATAAACATGGTTGTAGACACATCTGTTGCTATAGTTAACTTCAAAAACTTTTCATGAAAGGTTGAAGGGCTTCCTTGACAAAAATTGCCTAATCAAAGTCGGGAGTAATGCTTGTGATGTGAATTTGTTGACTATATCTTGAATGGGTGTAGAATGGCTTATAATAATACTTATTAAAAGGTTTAAGGCATAACTGACCATATAACCTTGATTGAATTCAGGAACTGTCCCTGTGATATATATTAGACAGCTATAACTTAAATTATTCGAAAATGGCAGCCAACTATGTTCAGAAGGCTTGTGAAATAACTTTCATTATAATGTTAATCTAGATCACGAGTGGTATCTATATCTATAGATTCAATGGATGAAAAATGGACACTTTATATGTTTATAAGAACGCTTAGTGCATAATGAGCAATAACATTTTAGCCTAGATCATGAGCAGTACCTGTGACATACATTTGATGACTATAGCTTCAATGGATAGAAAATGGTAGTAAGGTATGCTTATAAGGATGTTAAGGCATAATTTACCATATGGCTCTGATCTAAATGTTATGGTAATATCTTCGAGGGATGGAAAATGGTGCCAATTTTTGCTTATAAAATGGCTTAAGACAAAATTAAATTTTCATCTTGGTGAGACTTGTATTAGTCTGATATGTTCCTATTTCAATGTGTCTAAACCCAGCGGTCGTTGAATGATGTCCAGCTGTGCCTATACGTTCGTGCGTGTCCGACATAAACTTAATGCACTTATAACACGACCTGAGGTAAGGCAACTACTGTTCTGTATTCGTGACGCAGGATCATTACATAATTACTTCAAATAATCTAAGATCATGCCAATGACTACTAAAGTCAATATGGCAGCGAATACATGCGAATAATCAAAGTTTATTGGGTCATATTAGCATTCGATTCGAAAAGACAAACATGAAAAAAAAATTTTATTTTGGTATATTTATGTACCATATATTCTATGATTATAAAATTCATTATGGTGATTGTCATTGCCTCATAACCACGTTTTATGACCTAATATTCGAATTCTCTTTTAAAATACTAATCTGTAGACAAAGTATAAAGTAAATGATAATAGTAGGTAAATTAAAAGAGTACGCGGCATTGTTATGCATATGAAACATCTAATTTCTGATATGTTCGATTTTATGAGTGAACCATCCATCCCAAAATAAATAATGTCTTTACTGTTACTCAGTTATGTTAGTAATAAATAAAAAATTCAGAGCGTTGGTGAAAATTATAAAAAATTTTAATAATGTGTATTTACTTATTTGTTCTATCATTGCGAATGATGCTTATCAAAGCAAAGTATATTTCATTTTAGGTACATGAACAATAAGTTTTCTGACTTATTTACTTTACTCGCGTTTGTAATGTTTAATACAACTTTACATGCAACTTTGTTATACTGAATATTACATATTTGTATAATTTTGGTTTGTTTTTTCAAATATGTCAATTACATTTTTTATTTTCTCCTTCATTCATATATTTAATTCGCATAGAAAATAGTCTACTAACAAATATAATTTTATATCTAAGTACTTATTTTGACCGGTTTCATATTTAATTTTACAAGTAAATTTTCTAGACTGAGTATCACTTTTTAGCTTTCAAAATCAATTTCCGGATAGTTGAATATCTATATCTGTATATACGTAATTTTCTTAACAGTTAAGATATACACTGAAGAGCCAAAAAAACTGGTACACCTGCCTAATATCGTGTAACCCCCTCCACCCCTCCTTCTTCCTCCGTGCACGCATAAGTGCCGCAATATGACGTGGCATGGACTCGATTAATATGTCTGAAGGTATGCAGGAGGCAATTCACACCATGAATCCTGCAGGGTAGTCCACAAATCCAATATGCGCCAATTTGAGAAAGGGTTAGACTTCTGTCACGTTTAATGATTCTTGTCAGTCGTCGTTTGTCCCGTTCTTTTTCCGGCCGCTGCGATGTCGAAGATGTGGTGAAGTTTTACCGGATTCCCGATATTCACGGTACACTCGTGAAATGGTCGTACGCGAACATCCAAATATTATCGCTACCTTGGATGCTATGTCCCATCTCTCGTGCGCCGACTATAACACCACGTTCAAACTCACTTAAATCTTGATAACCTGCCATTGTAGCAGCAGTAACCGATCTAGCTGGCGACCGCATCGCGTTAATCTGATTGGTTCCATACCTCTGTTATTTGCATACGCACGCCTATACCAGTTTTATTGGCTCTTCAGTATAGATTTTTAAACGAAACGTAACATATAATGTACTGCATTTTAATTTCAAAGCATGAGTATCACTAATATTTTTTTTACTGGTTTAAAAAAAATGTAATTTGGAAGTAATCGCTTATCATATAGGTAAATACAATTTATCTGCACAGTCAAGATAGAATGTTAATATATAAACGGAGATTTTGTTGAAAATTAAACATGTTATTTTTTCACATGTTTTTATTCCATTATAAGTTACAGTTAGCATCTTCCCTACAGTCACTTATAAGTAATATAGAAATACAATCGTGAAATGGTATATAATAAGACATCAACATGAAATTTCTTCACAGACGCTTCATTATAATTTTCTCCAAATATACATACCATTTTGTCCAATTAACATAAATATTTTTTTCTCTCTTTCGCTTAATAAGTGCAGCAATGTTTTGTCTCAGGTAATGTAGAATTTTTTTCCTTTTACGAAAATCACTTTTTGTTGCACTACATACACGATATATATATTTTTTGCATTTTCGTTAAAATGCATTTAATGCATCTTTAAAATTTGTCTCTTTTGCACGTTATTAGTGCTTCCTAGTCTGTTGTAAGTGAAATAGGACTTCTACAGGTATTTGGCACGTCGATGCTAATCTATTGGAAAACACAGTTCTTCCACTGTTCAAACTGGTACGGATGAGTGCCGTATTTTTTCTGCGAGAGGTCAAGGGTTCGCTCACGTTGATAGTCTTAAATTTGCTGCTGTGGCTGGATAGTTGTGTAACTGGGGCACTCATCGTAACTGGTGACAGGTCTCCAAATGAAATGCTGATTGTGACTGATGACTAGCTGGCAGATGGTCACCACAGTCTGGAGCATGAAAAGGTTTTTTGTCTTGATTTTTGGCAAATGCAATAACTTCTTCGGGAGAACTCGGCAGCTTGGTTGCATATAGAATATGTATTATTGCCCATACCATGTGCAGTCCACGATCTGATGGCAGTGCTCGAAACATTTCATGTCGTTGGAGTACAAAGTATGGTAATTCCATACTCGCAACTATATGTTTCTCACATTTCATCGAAATATCTAACTTTTAATAGTTAAATGTAATTGCTTTCAAGTTATTTTTCAAGCAGCATACTGTAGTCCATGCACGGTATGGTCTTGTCAGCTGTGTCACCAATATATCCTGGTGCATTGTTCTTGTTATATCTGATGTGACCACTATGTCACTTCATATTTTTTCTCATCTACACGGATTTGTAATCTATGCTGAGCCACCAATCTGGGGTTTATAGCTATTTCCTGGGGGAGTTTCAACACTTATCTAGATTTTTGAATGTGAAATGGTATTCATGTCAGTCACATATGCACTGTAGTTACTTGTGGTAGTATGATACTTGTTTTTCTTCTTCATTTATCCGCTATCCCCAGTTTCTCTTTATTCCTCTACCAATCGACTTTATTATTCTTCTCTGGCTGTCGTCTTTCCGTGCGATCCTTTGTCTGGTTTTTTTTTTTAACTACGTTGTAAACCCCCTACGTAATATGCACTTGCAGGACAGTCGAGAAAAGTAAAAAAAAACTGAAAATTCTGATATTTCAAATAAATGTATTTAAGATTATGCTTAAAGGATAACGTAAGTCTCCATTGTGCCTCTGCAAGTGTATGTTGCGTAACCCGGATCCAACGTCCGGGGAACTGCTTGCATGAGTTTGGTTTTAGGCCTCGTGCCACGGACCATGTTCATGTGTGCAGTAAAGGTGAGGACAACAGACAACGTGGGACTTCCACCCGAAGACGACCATCACTGGAGAAACGATTAGATGCAGCATTGTTCAGGAATATACATTTGTAATAAGTAATTATTTAAATAAATTTTACTCTTAAAATGACTTAGTGTGTTTAATTTCTAAGATATAGTTACCATTGTATTCACACACATGGAAGTAAAATAACTTGTTTACTGTCAATTATTCTTATGTACAAGTATAAAGGAAACTCTTTTAAAGTGCTTGGATAATGAATGCTGCATACTATTTCTCATTTGGGTACTGTATATGAAAAAAAAATCACATTATTTCGTATGTTAAAAAAATCACTAATGACCACTTTAGTGTGTAGGCAAGCACTTGTTCCGACTTCCTGTTCTGTGGTAAATGTGTCATTGGAATGTGGTGTTTTGACAGAAATACTGGGAGTTGACGGTATTGCTCGCCACAGGATGTAGGAATGCACTTTTAATGTGTGGAAAGCATTCTACTTCTGTATCATTTGCTATCCTAAAGAGGAAAAATTTATTTACTTAATATTATATATGCGTACGAGTATAAAGTAGATGATTAAAGTAACTAAAATGAAACAGTACTTAGCATGGTTATGCATATGAAACATCTCATTACTGATATGATCGATTTTATGAGTGAATCATCTTTCCCATCATGAGTTGCCATCTCACACTTATTACATATTTCATTATCTCTTGAATTCCCATGTCTATACTGTTTCTAGTTTATATTACTAAACAATTCAGAGCACTGGTTGTAGTGATAAAAAACAATGAAAAGTTATTTTCAGTGCCTTGTCAATATGCATTCTGCAGGAGTTAACATAGCGAACACATACCCCTCGTATACACATACCCATGCCTAAAAAATTTTAGAAAATAATAATTTATATATTTTATGTATACCTCATATAAACCTACGCTGGCACCCATGTCCCGATGTCATAGTCGACTAGGGCATGTAGTTCATTGACTTAGATGATGTCAGAGGAAGGGAGGAATGATAGAACATGATAGGTAGTGACAAAGCATGAAAAGTGGAATGACAGAGCATGACGTTAATGACAGGGCAATAGACTGGAACATTCTAGGGTGGAATGACAGAGCATGATATGCACAATGACAGAGCATGAACTGGAACATTCCTGAAAAAGGTCATGCTATTTTAAGACTGAGAGACACATGAAAATTTGGATAAAGTAACTTTTTGCAGGAAATTTTACAGATTTTGAGAAATATTCGGGAAATTTGGAAGGAACTTCTGCCAGATACCATTACTGGTCTTCTGCCAGATGCCATATGGCTCCGAGATCCGACTCCCCACTCCCCTGTCCTAGAACTCTCATTCTCTACCTACTCAGATAAAATTTGGTTCCATGAGGCGGAGGAATGACCTGAAAGTATAACTTAAGCAACTCTTAAGAAAATTTGGAAATAACCGTAAATGGATCATAGAAACGTTACGTTTCACAAAAATTCAACGATCATAAAAATTTTTAACTAAGTTTAACACTGGATATATCATTTTCCCCTAAAGCCTAGTTATGTAACTGCTGTTTCTCGCCACTGTACACTCGTATCTTCGTACTTCACGTGTTGTGAAGCATAGTAGCCTAGTAAATATAACCATCCACGTTATATTTACTAGGCTTTATAGATCCAATCAATACCGTCCTCCCTTCTCAAAGAATATAATTATGTCGCAAGTCATTAAGTGTAAATTTTGAGTGCGTGTTACATAAACGCGAAATACGGTAACTAGAACGCTTAAATTTTCTGAAGCGAATATGAAAAAAAACTATGAAGGGTATTCTGGGATAATGGTTTTGCGAACTTTATAAGCATCACTTTTGCCAGACAAATAAATATATTTTGCGTATTATCTAGCGTCACAGTGACAAGAATAATAATTTAACGGCGGAAGAAATATTTCAACAAAAATATATACTAAAAGAGTTATTTAAACTATTTATGTAGAATTTCCCTATTTTGGTTTTTATGTACTGGTCTTCATAAACTTGTGAAATACGATAAACTTGTAGTGTTTATTTATTTCCCATGCACTCGGATTATTAACGGGCAATTCTGCCTAAGTCTAGACACCACACTATCTTGTGAAATTTTTATTGATGTAATTAAATTCTTAGAAATATAAAATTTTATAATGTCGTGTGTCACAAAACTCAAACAATTTATGTTGGAACGCTCAGTTTACTGGTTTTTTTGTAAGAATGTTACCATGAAAAAATGCCTACTTAAACAAGTGAGTATCATATGAAGACATTCTCATCCAAGAATTAATGATATTTTATTAGGAATGCTTCAAGGACGATTGTTAAAGCGTGACTTAAGGTACATTCGAAAATTTTCCCAAATAACTGTCACGCTTCAATTGCGTTTTTCTTATATTTTTTCTCCTTTTCATTCGCAGTACACTTAGTAGATAGTAGCATGGTCATTAATATTTTATTTTCACTCAAACCTTGATAACTTTATTTACTGCGATTAAACTGGTATCTTAAATAAAATTATATAGCAGTGTTTTATACGACCTATTCAATAATTTACGTTGGTCACGCAAGCTAAGCCACTTCTAACTAAATATCATGGCATTGGGTAAGACAAGTATCTCTTTCTCGGAAGCTCTTTCTCATTGCGCTCTCAAGACCCCGTTGTTAAAAGCCACACAAATATATCCACCTTTTCTCACAGCAATCAACAGTTAATTTTACAATTAATAATTAAAGTTAGCACTATCACGAGAAGTCATATAATCTTTGACAAGCTGTTCATGTTCATTCGTCTTAAAATATATAAAAACATGAAACTATTTGCTATTGTAAATTTACAGAATTAAATTTTTAATAAATAATAAAGGGGGCAACAAAAATGTTAGACGTCCAAAAGATTATCATCAGCGGTAAACTCATCTTCCAGATGTATTTCAAAACTCTTTCAAGAAATACTCTGTACAACACTTTCATTTGTCAGACTCCCTGCATTCACTAAACATTCCAGTTATTTATTGGATTTACTTTGTTTTAAGGTACATTTTAGCTTGTAGTGGCCAACGCAATCCATTTTACGTTTCTAATTTTATTATTATCAACATTTTTATAGTGTAGTTAATAATTTCTAAAATTTTCCAGGAAAGATTTTTTTATATGAATAATTCCGATTCTTTCATAACCAAAATGTAAATTCCTTTTACTTATTTTCAGCTATTCGATAGCGCAAATAAAAAAAATGTTATATTCAATAAACACGCTAAAGGAGATGTTTATGCAAGTTTTTCACATGCCCAAACGTATATGATTGGTCCTTATAAACTATTTAATAAAATTTGTTATTTCTACTTGTGTGAATTTTCGAACGAAATTACAGGAAATATTTAATTTGTATGGATAAGGCTGGAACCATGTTTATACGATTATTTTCTGTTTACTGCTGAAAAAATAACAAATTTTGTTAATCAATTTTTTTTATTTACGATAACCATTATAATTTATAAAGGATATATGGTATACAACTTTACTAAGCATCAAACTATGTGCAAATAAATTTTAAAGAAATGGAGAAATGTTTTGAAATGGTTATGGTATAACGACTATTGAATGATCTAAAGCAATGGACACAGAAACATATATTACTATTTCTATATGCTCGCAGATATTTATAACGCAGATATCTAAATTGTAACGACTGGTCCATAACCATAATGATCCCACTAAATATCCTAAATCTTTCCCTGTGTTTATAACTTACCATTACGATTATATAACACAAAGAAAAGTAAATTATAACAACCACTATTGAGCAAATATAAATTATAAAAATTATAAAATAACATTTATAAATTAGAGTAACGAGAAAAAGCAGAATGTAGACATTTACGAATGTTCCCAGAATATGTAAACCCATTCTGCGATGAAAAAAATTTATTAAAAAACCACAGAATATGACAGAGATTTGTGTAAGCGTGTATGAATGACACCGGTAATTAATAACCTGTCTTGGAAATGCAAACATAATTGTATCAAAATAATTTAACCGAGTTGTTCAAAAATTGTATACAGTATTTCTATGTGATTCCGCATTATAAAATATAAATCCTTTTAAATTTACTTTACATAAGTATATAATAAGTTATAGAATACCGGAAATAACCATACAAAAGTATTCCCTTGACATTTTCTTTAAAAAGATGATTTGAATAAACCACTGCAATATTAGAAAGCAGACAGCTACCCTAAACAATTATATTTCTTAAATATATTTTCTCCCGACCACTCATTTAAGTCCTTAATATAAATTCTGAGAAAATGTTTTGAATTTCTACATATAAACAGTTCTAATGAAAAGTTAATATACTTGGGAAAGTAAAACAGTTGCTTACATATCAAAATTTACAGAAAGCTTAGTGAATGCGACAAGCTGCCTATAAAAACAAAGACACGGCGTGTGTTCGGGTCGATGATGGCAGATGACCTATTAGGCTGGTAACACACGCACCGACATTATCGAAGCCCAAAACGACACCGATATCGGATGACATGGAAATCAATGTATTGCAATGAGAGACATGCACACAGTGCCCGACAGTGTCGGATCCGATATAATTATCGGTCTTACATCTGGCTGTCGGAGAGCACAGTACACTGGATCTGGACAGATCGGGTGTCAGCCCGATGTCCAACTGTCGATAACAATGCATCGTAATGGAAGCTGGCACACGTCACTCGACATGCCGGAGCCGGTCACGACTTAGCAGTCTGACGGCGTGTGGTAGAGTAGCAGTATCCCAGTGTTGTTGGTTGTTGCAACAAGTAATCGGCGCAAAACGTGCTACGAATAGATTCAGTTACGATGTAGTGTCATTAATCGAGTTGGTTAAGTGCAGGCCATGTTTGTGGGACAAAAGTGCAGATGAATACAAAAATAAAGTGGCGAAACAGAAAGCCTGGAGTGAAGTATCCTCAATGCTGGAAGAAGAATTTGGCAAAATGGACAAGAAACAGCAACCGAAAATAGGTACGACTAGCAATAGCATAGCTTTATTTAAGTTGCAGCCATACAAGTTCACTTTTATATACCTAAATATTTTGAATGTAGTTTACATGTGAATATTAACGTAACTCGTGTTGTCATTATAACAAAGGTTACATGAACCTTGTACATTAATATCATTTAACGCGGGAAAAGACAAAGGAAATAATAATAAGAGTAAGTAAACCACAGTATAATTGTTCAAGTTGCAAGCTCATGTATATTAGTTCACATACATAACAATGGTCCACGGAAATGTAAATAGTTTTGAATACATGCCTGTACACAAGTAAAACCTATATTACGTTAGATTTGACAGCTCTGCGGTTTATGGTGAATATATATTTTGTTTAACTGTGATGGCAATGTCCGCTCGGGTCTCACAAAGTAGTCAGCAAAGCGTTCTCGTACTTCATTGGCACTTTTGGAACCCCTACTGGTGGAGGAGTTCGCTCCACGTTGATTAGCCCTTGCCCTTATGCTGTGTAGAGGTAATCTCGTCTAAAAGTATAATTTGCATGCACTATATTGTGGAGAATCACACAAGCCTTCACTATATATTTGGCAAATTGCTTGGAAACGTTTAGTGCATGGTGGAAAATCCTCCACTTGTTACACAATATGCTAAAACTGCGTTCTATAAATCTCCTCGCCTGACGTAAGCGGTAGCTAAATACCCTTACTTTTCCGTTCCAATTGTGTTCTACGAAAGGTCGCATAAGTTGCGTAGAAAGTGCGAATGCTTCATCTCCCACCAGAATAAATGGAACCTTAAAACTACCGCCAGGTTATATGGAGCCTGGTGGCGGGATGTGTGATTGTCCTTTGACTAACAATTAGTCGTAATCTGTCTCCATAAAAACCGACGAGTCACAGTCTTTTCCGTACGCTCCTATGTCTACGTAAATGAATTGGTAATCATAATCATCCACTGCAATAAGGACGATTGAAAAGAAAACTCTTATAATTGGGGTCAATTGAAACACTACCAGGAAACCAACACGCGTACATGTTTCCCGTCTACAGCTACGATACGAAAGGTAAAAATAGCTTCATTCCTGAACCTTTCTGCTTTCTCTTTAAAATAAATTTGTTTGATAGTGATATTCGCCTTGAAGAGGGGCCATGATATGTATTTGCAAACAGATAGTTCAAAATGTTCCAGAATATTCTATAGTAAAAACTATAGAATGTTATGTAATGCATGTACAATGCTAGTAAAAACAAAGGCAAATCTTAACTGACGATATGTGAAGGCTGTCTCTGAGTTACTGCAGGAAATAGGTATGTGTTCTCGTATGGACCAAACGACCTTGGAAGGACTGATGTAACCTGCCACATAGATATAGGAGGCCTATAAAGCAGCCACCAAGACGACTGACACAAGCATCACATGGGGCAGTTAAGGGAATTCGGAAGTAAATGAAAGATCTAAATGTGTTAGAACCATCAGATAGGCCATGGCAACACTATTGTTCTTGTTACGAACAAAGAAGGTTCTATCAGGTTTTGTGTAGATTATCGTCAGCTTAATAATGTGACAAAGAAGGACTCTTACCAGTTTCCAAGGATAGATGACACATTGAAAAACTTGGCAGGTTCACAATGGTTTTGTGCTTTGGACATGAAGAGTGGGTAGTGGCAGTGCAAGGTGACCCCAGAAGACCAAGATAATACAACATTTTGTGTGCATGGAAAAAGAACTTGGCACTTTAACGTTATCCCTTTTGGGTTATGTAATGCCCCTGCCACTTTCGAACGCCTCTTGGAAAACGTTCTACCTTTAGATATCTGTCCAGTTTACCTAGATGACTGTTGTTACAGGCAGGACATTTGAAGAACACCTATCATGTCTAAACCCTGTATTACAGAAAGTGGGTGCAGTCAACTTGAAATTAGTCTCAGAAGAAATTCCACCAGTTAAAAAAAATTAGTTTCTTGGAGACATGAAGTGTTGGCACATGGAATGGGAACATACCCTAAGAAGGCCAACGCAATAAGATATGGGCCGATGCCAACCTACAAAACTGAAGTGTGTAGTTTTCTGGGATTATGTTGCTTTTACTGTCGATTTGTTCCTGGTTTTGCCACGATCTCCAAGCCATTACATGCACTTACTGAGGCAAAACGGTAATTTCATTGGTCCACTGATTGTGAAGATGCTTTTAGTAAACTAATGGAAATTCTGATATCTCCACCAGTCCAGGGTTTCACAAAAAGTTAGTGCATGTTCATTTTGAACACTGGTGCTTGAGATGTACGCATTTTAGCTGTGTTATTTCAGATTCAGGATGGGAAGGAAAGACCACTAGAATACTTCAGCAAAGTATTGCATAAGCCTAAGAGAATTTATTGTGTTATGCACAAGGAGCTTCAGGCATTGGTGAAGGCAATTTCACACTTCCACCCCTAACTTTATGAAGACATTTCATTCTAAGAACAGACCATGCTCCATTATACTGGCCACTAAACTTTAAGAACCCCGAAGGTCAAATTGGCCAGTGGATACATAATATTTAAGAATATAACCTTGAGATACAGCACAGATCTGGATGCCTTCACAGCAATGCAGATGCACTTTCTTGTGAGCCATTCTGTTTTCACTGTGAATGCCAGGAAGACATGAGTGGCGAATCATTGAAAATACAGAGGACAAGAATTCAAGGTTCTCTATCTTGTGATGGGATACCTACCTGGAGTGATGAGGTTATTAGGAAATATCAGCTGAATGATCCCATTTTGCAGCCATTACCAAAGTGGAAAGAAGCTGACTCTCGGCCAAATGGGATGATATATCTAGTCTGAGCACAGCGGTCAAAGCTCACTGGGCAATGTGGCAATTGATGATTGGTGTACTTTACAGAATCTGGGAAAGTTATGATGGAAAATACACACTCTTGCAGTTGGTCCTTTCGGAATGCAGGGTTCCCGAATTGGTAAAGGATCTGCATATTGCGTCTGCCAGTGAGCACTTGTGTGTTAATAAGACTCTGGACAGAGTTAGACTGAGATTATACTGGCTTCATTGTCGAGAGGATGTTGAGAAGTGGTGCCGAATGAGTGACACTTGCACTGCAGGGAAGGGCCCAAAGACCAAGTAACAATATCACCTCCAGAAATACAATGTTAGAGTACCATTTGAAAGGATGGCAGTAGATATTCTGGGCCCCTTGCCTGCCACAGAGTGAGGTAATCGGGTTCTCCTGGTGGATTAAGATTACTTTACTAAGTAGCCTGAGGTCATTCCCTTCTCGAAATAGGAAGCACATGCTGTGGCTGAGGCACACATAGAGCATGTCTCCTCGAAGTTTGCGGTGCCACCAGAACTCCATTCCGAACAAAGAAGAAACTTTGAGACTGCGGTGTTCCAGAAGGTAACAAATATTCTGGGGATGGAAAAGGCTAGGACTACAGCCTTATACATTCAGTCGGACGGAATGGTCTAGAGGCTTAACCACAATCGTTAGGAGTACCTGTCGATCTTTGTGGCAGACAGCCAAAAACAATGGTATTCAAAGGTGCCATTGTTTCTCCTTGCTTACCGCTCGGCAGTACACGAGTCCACAAGGTTAACACCGTCAAGGATACTGTTTGGAAGAAAGCTACGCTTTCTTAGTGACTTGCTGTTTGTCTGACCGACAGACTGGCAGACTTGACTATTGATCCGGATGCGTGAGTGAAAGACATTACAAATGATGGTAACAGACAGACTGGAAGTGAGTTAATGATAAGTATGAGTTAATTGACAATAACCAAACAGAGACAATAAGAAGGACGTTAATTAGAGTTTAAATATACATTAAGTACAGCGCTCATTGAAAATAAAAAGATTAATAGTGGAGGATTGATTAATGCTGTAATTAATAGATGTGTTAATAAACTTAAATCCAATTTAGTTATTTTATATTTCTTAATACCTCCATCCCTAAAGAACTCAGTTACGCACCTCAGGCATTTTGTAAAAGTATGCTAAAGTGCACATTATGGGGTATTTCCAAAATTGTAATTCAAATGGATCCTAACTTCTAATCGTACTTCGGTATTAAACAACATATTTCGACTGCCTCAAATAATAATCAACGGCGTAAAAGAAAGAAAAATTCATAATTTGTTAAAAATATTATTATTTTTACCAGAAACGAAATTTGCAACTTGAAATTACCCATATTAATAAGCTGTGCTCCAGAACTCTCACACTATTGTCACCATATAAGCCACATCTCATATTGTTCTTTTCTGATTTCAAAACTGTAATTCAATCATCCTAAAGCAAAAGGAATGAAACCATATAATTACTTTTAATTATCTATAAATCCTGTTGTCTGTGGCAAGCGCAAATGGCGAGGCCACAATTGTGTAATTATAATTTTATAAAGTAATGATATTTTGGGTAATATTAGTTAGTTGTTTAGAGTCATTCCTAATAGAAGACTATGTATTATTAATTAAGAAAATAAATTTGTGGCCACGGGAAGGATTACAGATGGTATAAGCGAGGCTTAGAGAGTCCATCCCTCTGGTTGGCTCCAAGAGGACGCTTTTCGGGTGTCATCGGGTCAACCCAAGCGGCGAGGAGGTAGCTGTAGTCGCCAGGACCAGGCAGATAGGAGAGTGCTGATAAAGAGGGTAGAGGCCTTCGAAAGGCCTGTACATTTTGTTTTGTTAACCTCGGAACTTGAGTGCTGAACGCTCGCAGGAGGCCAGATAATCGTTTTACATACTGACGGTCCAGTTTGGGGAGTTTGCGTGAAGCTATTAAATGCTCGGAAATAAATCAGGACACCTTCGCGATAATTCCTTGCGGGAACTTCAAAATTATAGTTTGCTCGTTAGATTCCCCACCACTTTCCCTGAACTGGCTAGTACTGTGTAATTTAAAGTGATTTATTGGAATGCAAAATGAAGTTGTGAGGTTCGGCGAGTTTCATATCTTAAGGCAAACATAAATAAATCGGTTTGATTGAAAACTACTCAAAACATGTAACTACGATATGTACTTCATGATTTTTATAAATACATATCACATACATTTTATTCATTATATGTGGCCATTACTAGAAAACGAATTACTAAATCTTGAGCCCCACTAACCCCCATGGATTACAGAAATCGCTGTTAAATGGTGGACTGTTTTTTTTTATAGTAGTGCTTTGTGTCTAGAATATGACCGATGAGTCTACATGTATCCAGTTAAAGGGTGTTGCTTTTGTTGCAGATTATAAAAATGTGAAACAATGACAGAAGGATCAATGCATGCTCTGGAAGAACGGATCGCAACGCTCACGTGGACTCATTAATGACCAAACACAGGGAAATCAATAAACAAACTGACAATTTCATTACCGATGGTGGGCGGGGGAATGCTTCTTGAAACAGGTTGAATAAAAAAAACAGACCCTACTCAGGAAGATCATCAACAAGACATGCAACTTGTGGTGATGCTGCTGAGTTAATATAACGATCAACTAAAATGTCCGTTCTTGAGCGATCACAGGAACATTGAGTTGCTAACAAATCATTAAGATTAGGCCCACATATGATAGATTATATCGGTTTGAAGCGATTAAAAACTATTGTATACTATTTATGTAGTAATACCTTGATGAGATAACATGAAACTTGTAAGTCGTTTCAGGGTGTGTTTCAAAGAATTTATGCAAGCACAAAAGTGATTTTTTGAAAGAGTGTGCAATTTAACATAATGCAAAGGTAAGAAGTATTTACGTTTATTAAGCCCTGTAATTTATTTTTAACATTAGTACAATAAATTCTTTGGAAGATAGTTACCAAAGGTTTTTTTCTGACACTGCAGTTAAATAGGAATGAAGTTATCAAAACCTTAGTGTGTTATGTGTAACAGTAACTTTGAATTTTATCAAGCAAGTGTTGTGGACTTCCAGTTTGTTATAAATATTGAGCTACAATAAACAATTTTGTATATTTCCCAAAAAAATATTTAGTATTTCAGTTGTAGAGTTACAAGAAAACTTTGGTTATTATTTTCCAAAAAAATTGTAACAAGTAAAGAAAATTGTCCCTGTGTAAAGAGAACCTGTAATGTAACTGTAATGTAACCCGCTTAATGCAATGATGTGTTCTGCAATGTCTGTCACATTTATGTTCGGGCCATATTTAGTTGAAGGTGATGTGAATAATATTAGCTACTTTACCATGTTCTGTGACTGGTTTATTCCTTAACTGCAAGATCGATAGCTTCTCTGTCTAGCCTGTTCAATGGTTCAAGCAGAATGGTGCACCAGCACATTACGCAGTTGCCGTAAGGAAATATATCAATGCAGGTTTTCCAGATAAACGGAGTTGCAGGTAGCAGTATATCAAGAGAAGCCACCCCGAAGTATTTACCTGTCATCATGTGATGATATGTTGGAGTTACTTCAAACAAAATCAAGCCACCAACCAAGTAGGGCAGTTGACGAACTTAAAGACACCGCTCAAAATTAGTTTCGTTAGATTCACGCCAGCAATGTCGAGGATAATGTTACATCGAACATTGTGGCGAATAATCTTCTGCTATTAAAATTACGGCGTACAAAAACACACTGGAATAAGAAAGTTGTCAACAGCCTAATCTGATCAAGTCAATTGTATTTATGTATTAATATTATCCATAGATATGACCAAAATACAAAGGGAAGTAATTGTTCGTTGCACGCTGTAGAACCCTATCTAGTCATAAATAGAAAAAAATATTTGCTACAGCAGCCACATTTGAACTATTATTATGCTATTTGTATTCCTATCTCAAGACGTTATTAGCAATGAATTTCTCTTATCGAGAATTTTTTTAATTATTGTTTATGAACTGTAGTTCCTCAAAACATTTCTTTCTAAACCCGATCGCCATTCTTATTCTTACCACTATGCTTAACATACACTGTACGATAATGAGACAAATTTTCATTTTACAAAAACTGTCAACCGAAATTTTTATATGTTTTCTGGAACTGCGTAAACAATGTAGTTATATCTTGTGAAGAAGACTACAGACGGGGAAGAATCAATTACGTGAAAGAAATCGAAACATCCCTACGACAGCAACACGCCGGAAGCAAGGACAGCGAAGCCCCTTTCATACGACCGTCCCGCAGGCAATGAATTTCACTCAACTTGCTGCGATCTGTTGTCTAAACGCGTTCTCCAATAATGGGGTATCAGGCAATACGTTACGGGCAGCGAATAACGAATATGTGTTTGCCCCGTCTGTGCCAGGCGTTTTTCTGTTCTATAAAAGAAGAAGCTGGCCCCTCTACAAGACGAAGGGAGGGAGACGGAAGCGAAGGCGGTCGGAATATGGAGCACCATGGGAATCGCTCTAATCCCGAACCCAGCTCCCATACTCCCTCTGCCAACTCCTCCCCCCAGCCCCAAGGGCCCCAAGCGACGAGTTTTGACGACGCCATTTCTCATGAGGTTATCACGGAGCCTAGGCGCGCTGCAGGAGACGGGATTTGGAAGGACGCCGAGAGGCGTCGAGTCCTCTGAGGATCCTCCCGTCCCGGCTGCCGTACAAAAGAGACACGCTCGTCGCCGAAAACCGTTACGCAGCCCTGCCGATAGAAACACTACTTCTCACCTACGGTAAGGTTACTTCTGCAACGGGTTAGGAAGATCAGTGTAAAAAATTTGGCAACCAAAATATTTGCTACTAGGTAAGTGTCAAGTGTACCAGATTTTTTCGTATTTTCTACTTTAAAAAACAGGATCATTGCAATATTCATAAAAAATTTTCAAATAACTTCGGTACGAAGAAAAATCTTTATCTTTTATTAATCACGTTGCTTGAAATTTCGATTAAAAATATCTTTCGGAACACTATGCAAGTAGCGGTGGAAATTTTCCCTATGCCAAGCGATTTCTGTAATCCATGGGGGTTTGTGGGGCTCAAGATTTAGTAATTCGTTTTCTAGGAATGGCCATATATAATGAATAAAATGTATGTGATATGTATTTATAAAAATCATGAAGGAAATATCGTAGTTACATGTTTCGAGTAGTTTTCAATTATATTTTATATATAAATTATAATATTTCGTTAATAACAATATTTAAACGGAGAGAAAATAGGCGTGTTAGTAATACATATTACTAAATAGTTCTTATGCAATATATTATTAAAATGAGTGCGCAGGAATGCGGTGCGTTGTCCCTGTGGTGTAATTTTGTAGACTCGGTTAAGCTTAGTTTGCATGAGGACGAGGAATATCCTGGAAGTTGAACTTAAGTAGGGCTTCAGAAAAGTTTGAATTAATCGTGAATGGTCTGTACCTATATATTAACGGAAAACGAACTTGCAGGCAACAAGAAGTTTAGTTCGCAGGTGCATATTATATTTCCGTTTCTTTTCTTTTTTTTTTCAGTGTCATAATATGTAGTGTGTGTAACATAACTGGTTTTCCATTCATACTGGCCAGCGATAAGTATTCACTCATATATTATTTACAGTGCGATAGAAGGATCATTTTCATGCAAAATTCCCTCGCTACATTTCCAGCAATGGCTCGAGTTATGTCAATGCTAACCGTCCGATGCACACATATATATATATTCCCCGTCGTCCCTTTCTTATGGACCGTTAGACTCCACGTTCTTATGCCGGTAAATACGTACATTAGTATGCTAATAATCGCAGAAACTGCGCGTTATATAAAAATATATATAGCTGGACCTGCTCCCCAAATCCAAATAACTTTTACTTAAAGTAATTTGCATTGTAAAGCTTTATTAATAATATGATATCTGTACCTCTGCAGTGGAATACATATCTGATACTGCTGTGTTCATAACAACATAGGAAATTAAACGCTTTAACCAACAGCGAACCCGGTTTTAGCATTCGACATTACTCGTTGTCTAATAAGAAAAGACAAGACCTTGAATCTAACGTGTCTGCGTGAATATTTATAATTTATAATCCAATCCCATTATATAAATTAGTAAGTTACGATAGCTCATTGTAAGTATCAAAAATAGTAAACCTTCAAGACTATTTGATGCACAGACAGCCTCTCGAGTTTCAAACTGGCGCTAGTGCTTCCCGAAACTTCAGGTCGCCGTGGCTGATGTAAATATTTCGGATCTGAATTTTGCATAAAATACACCTCATATGAAGAAGGAGTCGGTGTTGCAATTCCTGTAAAAAGCAGTGCCACCATAAATGAATCTTCCAAACCAGTGAAGCATAGTACACCCACTGTGTGGACGTCCACGATGGGGTTTACTATAGGAAACGCATAAATAATATTCAGAGTGCAGTTATCGACGTAATTAGTCTCCGCTTGAAGCCTGCCGAAACTGCAGTTTCCATCTTGAAACTGCAGTTTCCATCTTGAAACTGCTGCATTCACTGCGCCTGAGCCAACACGACGCGTGTGTGGAAGTCAGCGGGTGTGCGGTCCATTGTCTGTCCCATTAAATATATTTGATTAACATAAAGGCATCCCAATACTACGACATACAGTACCTACCTAGTATTGACGTCGTGACCTGGAGTATGGTTGTCATAGACAAGTACCAGGTTCTAATCAAATTACTTCGCAAGACTTATTGTCTGTAATAAGATTATTAGTAATCATGAATAATAATATCCACAAATTTTAGTATTTCAGATTTTATATAAACAAAAAATATATATGTTAATGAGATAAGAAATTTATTGCAAAACTGTTTACTTATCACCATTGATAACACACTTAATTCATTTCAACGAGGTGTGACTCATTCTTAATTGAGTAAAAGTTAGTCCCACAAAGGACGTTATTTCTGGTTTTTATGTTATAATGTAGTGACATTGTAAAATTGTTTTATATAAAACATACCTCTGCGCCAATTCTTACCCTTAGGATCGCAAAACATATATACACTGCTGGCAGTTAAAATTGCAACACCAAGAAGGACGTGAGCTATACCCATCAATATACAGGTGGCATAATTACTCTATCTCGGTAAAATGTATAGGACATAGGGGAAACATTACTGTGTGGCTCCACTATAGGCAGCAGTCACCACTACTACGCGACGTAGAAATGAGAGAGAGACTTTGGATGTCCGTCCGGGGTATCTCCGCCCATACTGATTCGATGTGTGGTCAAAGTTCATCCGTTTGAACCGCGGGTATTCTCTGAAAGGTAAGTTGTAATTTACCGGTGAATGCGCAGGCCAATGAAGCTGCGTGTGACATGGTAATCATCCAAAAATCGTCGGACTATGTTCGCTCCATGCGTTCGTGCATTGTCCTGTTGGCAGAGTGCCGCAGGCTGGACCTGGAGATATGGGAAAACAACAGTCTCCAACACTTCCGCGATGTAACGGTTTGTGTCCAGCATGCCAGCTATGCGAACCAGGCGTGAGTGGGACTCTGATCCGATGTTACGCCCCCCCCCCCCCNTTACGTGAAATATACTTCTGCTGCCGTCTTCAGTCAGACTAAAAGTGAAAACTATATTTCCTTCAGAAAGTAGGCTAACAGAAAGATAATAATATTTTTTCTTTCGTTATAGTACCAGTAACTCCGTGGATAGGTGCCTCCGAATTTAGGCAGTCACGGACAACGACTTCAACGAACTTGACTGTACTTCTCATTGCAAGTGCATCGTGCTAACAATCGGCTAGTTAATATACTTTCTAATCCGTATTGCAGCCACGTATGTTAAGGCTGTTCGCGGTTATTTGAAAATTTTTGAAATAAACTTTTGAAATATGTCATTGTCCGTATCTGCATATATTTTAACCGGCACGCTGACTGCCATGCACCCAGCATAATTTTTAAAGACCGAAATAAAGTATTTTCATCCCTTAATATAGCATGAAATGTGTTAGGTGAACATTTATGAATACTGAAATTCTTTATTTCGCTGTCTGATTTTTAATGAATATAAGTGAAGTGATTGGCAAATTTCTTAAATATTTGCTTTTCTAATAATTTCACAGTTTCATTTTACCGACGCATGAAATAAAGTGGCCAGGCCCATGGCGATGTTAGTTAAACTTATGGTGGAAGATAACACAGTGTGCATACAAGCAGTTCTTAGGCTCCCGCCTACCTGGAGTTTTCTCCGCGTTTGAGGGCGAGAAGCGCGAGAGCGATAAGGACAAAACTGTCACGTGCATCAAGTGCGCCATCGCCGCTAAGCGCAAGTCTCACAACTTGCATGCAGTTTACAAGTCGCACTGCATGTACTTATATGGGACTTTCAGCGCCGACCTTATTATTTTATTAGTGGAAAGTCTGTGGGATGTTTCAGAGCAGGGTCTTTGAGCAGTTTTGTATGTATCTGATGCGTATACTTTGAACGACAGCGCTTTGAAACATCCGTTTATAGATATTTCGGAGTATTCTGAAATTACGTTTCTGATGAGCGTGGCGTCTTGAAAGCACTCAACAGCACTTGTCTGAAGTGTGGTTTATTTTCGTAGAACAGCACATTGGACGCACGTTAACTAGTTTAGTCGGAAAACGTGTATTTCAAACACTCATTTGCTATGAGCACCCTTCAGTTAGGCAAGATTTTAACTGTCATACTACCTGATATTGAAATATATGATTATCAGGCGATGTAGAGTTCCTTATACACACAATAAGGAAATATATTTCCACCACAAATACATTATTGCACAAAGATATCTAAAAGTATTAAGTAAATTAAATTATTTAAGATCTTCATATAATACAATGCGTTAAACCGAATTAATTATTTTATTTACTTAAGTATATTAGCCAAATTACGATGTTGCGAAACTCTTTAAAACATTCTGAAATTTAGACATACGTGCAAAAAACTGACGAGCAGTGCGGCTACTTGCGATTAAGTATTCCTGAAGAAATGTTGTAGCTCCGCTTAGCGATATTTGCTCTTACAAGCAGCCAACAAGAGCGCCAAGTAGGCGGAAGCCTTAGGAGAAGATCCCTACGAGCGTTTATTTTCAATATAGATATGTACTATGTAATATTTTTTTATATGAATTTTAAAAATTCCTTGCAAACATCCCCGCTGTAGGGAACTTCTCCTAAAAAATATATTCACGAAGAATACATTCTGAACGAAATGAATATCTTTAAAGTTAACGCACAAAAGCGAAATTTCCTTAACACGAGATTTCTTTTTTAAACTTGGCAGCTGGCAGCCGATAGGTAATATCGTTAAGGAGAGTTTTCAAACGACCTCAGTTTACCGTGAACTAGGTGTAGCTACCTGTAGGGGAATAAGTTGGCCGCCCGGGAAGAAATTAAAGTACGGGCGGAGGTGTCGACGGTGCTGCGGCGCCGCTGTCACTGGGCGACGCTGTTATGCCGCTCGCCAGCCCACTTCCGGCGCGAAGGCGTGGGCGGTCCGGCGTGCCGGCGCGGAACCGCTGAATCGATTGCGGCAGCACCGTCCCCCACCCCCACCCACAGACGCGTCAGTTGGCCGGAATTGAGATTCCAACCGTAATGAAGTGTATCTCTCGCGGCTATTGTAAGCGCGCCGCCCAGCCCCCGTCCCCTCTAGCTCTTTCTCACTATCACTCTCTCTCTCTCTCACACACATTCTCACAGAGGAGAGTACCTGCGCGTGCAAGGGTAACTCTCAGATAGTCTGCCCTTCTCACGGCCACACTCCTCCCACAAGAATACTTAAGAGTGTTCAAGTACCAATAATGTTTTTCGATATTTTAAAGATATTTTATAATTCTGTTTTATTACATAAAATAGCATATTGGTAAAAAATATAACGGAAATTAATTTACAAATATTAATGACATACATTAATTTCTCATGTATGTCTTCGTTTAATAATTTAAAAACTTTGCACAATTAGCATGTTTGGCCACAGTTCAAATCAGTTGTTAATGTCATTAGATAAGATGAAGAAATTTCATGTAATTTATTACAATAGTTCGGCCATAGTTTTAAGTTTTACAAAATAAACTGGAATCCAAGACAGCAAGCAGTTAAACCCTGATCGTAGGCGAACAAAATATAAACACTCCAAAGAAATTTCTTCGTGGCGTTCCTAAACCTTCAATAACACTTCAGCTGAAATCAAACGCTGCCCTCTTACTACTTTTAAAAATTAGTTTGGCAGAAATTTTAGGGTTAAATGTTATTAATTTTACTAAGAAAAATATGCAAGAGATAACTTTTAACTGATTTAGCATTTTTATCAAATAATTATTAAAACTATATCGCAAAATATCTTTCAAATGCAGAAAAAAATTTTAAGCACTTGAAAAGCCTTAAGTTTCGGTTTCATCTCTTTTGCAGTAATACTTCATTTTGGCGTCATAATTTCGAGTCATAGCTATTTCTGGCAATGTAGGAATACAACAGATTTACATTTTAGTAGTTGTTTAATACTTAAGTCCGTAATTTTAATTGTGAGTTATCTGCAGGAACATATCTATATTTTGTATAATTTTTCTGCATTTTTGCAAGCGTGAAATAAAATACAGTGAATATTAAATACAAAAGAATTAAACAACTACGAAATTGTACATTTCTGTAAGCAAATATTTTTATCAATACTTCTGAAAGTTAAATAACGACACGAAAACGAAGAATTTCTGCCTAATCGATGAAGCCGATATTTGAGGGCACTTCCTAGTCTGTAAAAATCAGTGGTTTCTTATACGCGTATCTCAGTACATAAATGTTATGAAATACGACGATTTTTCCAGGAAGTGAGAAAAAACAATTATCTACAGCCGCCACTGTTTACTTTCTCTTATCTAAAATGTTCGAAAAGAAAAAAAATAGTGAAGATTATTTTAATAAGCATTTATAGGACATTCGTGCGCAGTTTCTTTAAGTAAAAGTGTGATAAAGGCTGTTCACAGTAAAGTGAGCTCTTTTGAAATCAACAATTGAAATATGTCTCTGCCTCTACCTACGTATAGTTTAACGGGCACAGACAATGGCAAAGACGAAGGTAAAGTAGTTCCACATGTTGTAAATGAATTAACAGTACTAGGTTAACATTTGTGAATAGTGAAATAATTTCTTTTACTTTCTATTTTAATTTAAGTACATACAAGTGTAAGAATGAGAAAATGAATAAAATATTAACGTTTGTAATAATTCGACAGATTCACTTGACCAACGCACGAATAAAGTTATCTGGCCCATGACAGTGTTAATTGTCGATGTGGTGGGATAATACACAATGCGAATACAAGTAGATCTTAAGCAGGGCTTTCAAAAGTGCTAAGTTTACTGTGAACCACCTGTACATGCAGTTTAATTCACCGACTTACATCCACCTTCTACTGATACATATCAAGTTTTCGAAAAATGCAACTTCCTGGGCAACCGCGTCGCAATGCTTCCTCGTGGCAAGACGTGACTGTGGATTCCCCTGGAGAATATAGACGGAACAGCCGCTTGTACCATGAACTGCAGTCGCGCACGCCAGCGGTATATCATGACTGGCCGGCAACATGTCAGCCGCAGACGCCAGCAGCACTACATCACTGGCCGGCAACATGACGTTCGCCAATCAGCGCCTGGTGACACCGTACTCGCCACCTGGCAGCCCCCAACAAACAAGGGAATCTTTCGCTCGAAGCTATGGCCAATCAGACGCAAGGCCCGTTCCCGGAGGCTCACGCAGCCGATCTGAGCATGGGTGCGCCCACATTCGCAGATACCTCCAAATTTTCTGAAGCCCTTCTGAAGTTCTACATTCAGGAAATGTCTCCGCCTCATGCAAACAAAGCTTTACGAAGTCTAGAAAATCACGGCAAAGGACGGCGCACCACATTCATGCGCACTCATTTTAATGATATTTTGCATTAGAACTATTTCTCAGTAACCATCACCAACACATATATTTTCGCTCTGGTTTTATTCACGTTTATTCTGGATTAAATATTATAATTTTTCGTTAAGATATATTATAAATATTTTATTTAACCAAAAATAACATAATATTTATGTTTACAAGAGTACAAAATGCTTGTAATACATTACATTGTTAGGAAAAAGCCAAACACGTCTCACAGCGCGTGGTTTTTTAAATGTCTGATTAAAAAAATGTGAAGTAACTGCGAATAGCCTATACCTTTTCTGTGCTTCAGCATTACAGCCTTGTTCCACGACTGTTATTTTTTGCGCTGCCCTCCCCCCACCACCCTCCTTCACCCAAGGCATGTTTAGGCATGTTTACCGTCTCCAACCCTCACCCTGCATTTTCTTTCGCAGAAGGCAGCTACGAGGAAACAGATTATTCTTCGCAATTTAGTGACTCGGCTGCTGGACTGGAAAGGCGGTAGGGGCAGAAGGGAGCTGGGGTGAGAGTTCTACTTTATATTCCCGGCCGCCGTTAAAGGTGGCACGGCACACCCCCGTCTGCGCATTTGTAACGCTGGCCTATAAACGTCACGCCACTCGCGCGCGAGGCGTGTTGCGCTATATCTGTGCGATGTATCGCCGCCGCAACACACCTAACAACATTTATCGAGTTCGCCGAGTTCAGGACTTTCAGAACGGTCTTGGCGTCGCACACGAACCGCTCTGCACGCATCACAGTTGTGTTAATTGTCATCACAGTGTTTAGTCCATAATTTTTAGCATTGCAAAATTAATTAACCGAAAAATCAACACTTCGTGTCGTTTAAATATCTCAAAACAAATCCAAGCTGAGTGAAAATATCTCAAATATAATCAGTCGTTTGTTTAAAAAAAAATTGTTTTTGTATAAATAAATACAATACGGTCGGGCCATACAGCTGCCGAAAGAAATTTGTAATGTGTTTTTATTTTTGCAGAAATAAAGTCACTATCAAGAAAGAAAACTCCTCTATTCTATAACGCAAAATCTTATATAGTTTACTGTTAATCTGTGATTTGCAACTATTGCAATTAATGTTCATTATGTAATTTTTAGATTATTATGTAACATTTAAAATTAACAAGTAATAATTCAAACCTGTATATAAGTAAACGTCAATTGTGTTATACACACTCAAAAGTGTTGGGTAGATTAAAGAGCTAAGGTAAAAAAGAAATCATTATTTAAATTATAATACTAAATTTACATATCTTCTGTTTTTCTCGACTACCCCTTGATGTATGGTTTGAAAGACGGTGGTATCATGACTGCAGTGAACCAAGTGAAGTGGCAGTGATTCTAAAATTTCAATGAGGATGTGGAGAAACCAAGGACTAGCAAAGGACGGACCGAGAGAAGATTGATGCTACTTCACTTACAGGCAGAAAGCGGCATTGAGAAACGAAACCTACTCGACGCTGATATGTTGTTACCCACCTCGCGACGATTCAGTACGCATAGTCCCCATTACTTCCACCGGCTTCTTGTGGCGTTCTCTGGCGTATCTACCCCATAGAACAAATTTTTTGACGTAAAAGAGTTCTGCAATTTGAGTGACATACATTCTGCACAAAGACCCACTCACAGTTGAAATATCGCCGTTCTATCTGTAATCGTTGTCCATCACACTGTTATCTAGTTATTCAACCACGTACACTAACGCGGAAAAATTAAGGCCAAGTGGAGATATCAACATGAGAGTATAACTAAATGGCAGAATCGATGATAATAACAATATGGAGCTTGATGCTGTAGGGAATGCGCATATATGCAACATGACGGACTATGTCCACTAGCGTGGAGTACCTTCAGCATGCAGTGGATGATATTGCACAGTGCGCATCAGATTAAGCGACGTCGAGTTGCTGTTTGATGCCTGTATGGTGACAATGCACTCCCGGTGTCGAAACATGGAGATACTGGAAGAAAGACAAAGTTTTGCTAGTACGATCCAGGATTTGGGGACCATACACAGCAACTACAGGAACAGCTGTATGATGGATATGTAGTGGTCTCCGTGACTAACCATTGCGACTGATGACCGGTATATTGCCCTGCATGTAAGAAGATATCGACGGTAGAGAGCGGGCGCCCGATACCGAGTTTTTGTAGACTGCATACACGTAGTTTGTTTGGAGGGCGACCAGAACGGTGTGTGAAGTTGACGCCTAGACATCGAAGACGGCGCTTGCTGTGGTGCCAGGAACACAAGCACTGAAGAGCTCAGCAATGGGGTTCAGTGGTCTTTACGGGTGAGAGCCTATTTAGTCTTACAATCGATTCTGAACGTCTATACATCAGGAGGTAGCCAGGTACATGCAATCTCCCCTCCAGCATCGTTGAAAGTTGCCGGTTGGCTGTTGGTGGAGTTCTCGCTTGGAGAGGCATATCGCTTTGCAACTTCTTCAAGGGAGGTTCAATCACTGGTGACCGCTATCACATCGATGTTCTCCTTCCTTCACATTCGTCTTTTCCGACATGCTGGCCCCTGGGTTCCTTTCCGTTTTTGACTAAACTACACCCCGAAGAACAGCGGAGTGTAAAGATATTCGTTATATGGATTGGTCCACACGGCCCTCGGACCTAAATTCAACCGAAAACCTGCGTGGCATTGTTGTGAGACGCCTGGACGTTCAATGCCAGTTACCAGCAACGACTGCGCGGCTGCGAACAGCATTTAAAGAGGAATGGGCCACGATGCACCAAGAGCTCTTTGACAACCTCGTACTGAAAATAAACAGACGGTGCACATTCTGCATCACAGTGAGCGCTGATCTTATCCCTTAGTGAGGATCTCATTTTTCTTGCCTGTCCTGTTCTTGGGACTCACTTTTGAAAAAAAATGTCCTCTGCGTCATTTTGATTCCTCTCTTGGTCAGTGTTGTTCACCTTTCACATCCTATTACATCTCAACGATGTTACTGTATGCTTTCTATATATTTGAAACACTGCTGCGTGAAGTTACATGTGACAACCTGTCCCATCCCTAATTTTTGCACTCCAGTGTACTAATAATGCACGTTCGTTGGAGAAATTCATCTCACCATACTATCGCATAATTTTTACCGAAAGAATTATTGTTCTTTCTTATGTACCAACGCTTGTGTGTGTGTTCTTTTAGAAGAGTATCTGCGTACTAATTTACGCCAGTTATAACTTGTGTTTGAAGTTATTGGCAATCCCAAATTAAGAAAGTTCAGTGCTCAATTCCCTAAATGTAGCTCAAATGATTTCCGATGTGAAACGTATGGAAGAATATAGTTGTTTACGTTGAAAAATGAAAGCTTATAATACATAACCGGAAAGTGGTACGAAGAAAGAAAGAATGGCTTAATGGGACACAAAAGGTATGACTGGAAGATTTGGTACCCAGAGCCTATGAAGCAGAAGCAAATAACGTAGCTTAAGGGCGCTGCCCTGTGCGGGACCAGCCGAGCGTGATAAAAGTTAAATATTTTTAGCGTGGTTAAGCTACCTTTCACAAAAATTCTTTCAAAGAAAAAATTACTTTGTGTCCTTTGAAGACGCGAACCATGCTACAGGAGAGCAAAGAGAAGTAAATTAATAAGAGTTTGCCTTGTTATGTTCTAGTTGAGTATATAAATGTTAATTTACCCTACATTTTCAAAGTACTGAACATTTTATAAAAAAAAATTTTTTTCATGTGGCTTGGATAAAGATAAAAAAATGTTTTCTTTGAAAAAGATCCCGTGAAAGGCGGGAGAGAAATGCCTACAATAATTTATCGTGTCAAACCCTGTCGTTTTGCTTGGCTGGTCCTGCATTAGGCAGCCACTTTAAATAAACGAGGAATAGCAAACAGCTGAACTGATCTAGTATAATAATGTGGTAGCAGGGTTCAAGAAAATGTTGACAGAAAGAATGTTTTAATAACTGAAGGCAGATTACTAATATGAATACTGTAGCTTAAAACTCTAATAAAGAAGGTAGGGGGGTGCAGAAAAAATTTGGACAACGAAGTATGGTGGTGGTGAAATACTCGTTACACGAATAAAGTATAGTGGACGGAGATGTTCAAGTATAGGAAGGCGTAGCTCAGCGTAATGCATCTTTGTACACACACACATATATATATATATATCTAACCGTCTTATGGCAGTTTTGTTGGCTGCTGAAAATAAACATATATAGAACTATAAAAGGACACGTTTTATTTTGTGTACAGTGTCATACTAAAATGGTACCGGGTAATCATAAGGCAAATAATTCCAATCCAAAACTTAGCAGATTTTTGTTTAATATATTTTTGGTGAATACACATTCCAAGTATTGACGTAAAAAATTAATAATGAATAATTTACTCGTCTTAGTTACCTAAATAACAGAGAGAGAGTAGCTAAATACGAAATAGTTTTAAAAGCCAGCATTAAAACACAAATTGTGAATAATGTAATAGCTAACTTGCTATTATGTCTTATGTTAAATGGTATTTCAATACTGTACATGGGAGGTACAAAGGTGGTTACAAATATTGAAGTTCTTCGAAAATATTTATTAAAAGTTATCGAGAACCCCATCGTTTGGGAAATGTACTATCATAATACAATAAAGTCACTATAATCCTGTATCTTTCAAAACACATTTATTTCAAAACGATTAACTGTATTAAAGGTTAACTTGGCGCGCACTTGAAGCACTGAGGCAAAACACGCTAACATCGACGTTTCCACACGCACCACAGGCCTCATACTGTAGTACATTCACGGTTACTTACATTTTTTCTGTAGCCCTGTTAATGTTATACTTACGATATATTCCTCCGCCCCATGCAAACAAAGCTAAAACGATTTTAGAAACTTACAACGAAGATAGTACACCGCGTTCGTGCGCACTCAGAGTAATAATATTTTGAGTAAGACTGTGCATTAGCAACACACCTATTTTCTCACAGGTGTTATTAATAGTTATTATAAATTAAATATTATAAAATATAATTAACATTTAATATAACCATGTTAACTGGAATATAAAACTTGTATGATATGTAACATAATCAGGAAACAACCAAGGTCGTCAACCATGGAGGTGATTTTTCAAAGGTTTTATTCTGTAAGTGTGAATTAACTCTCGCTAGAGTACCACTTACTACCACGGGTCTTTAAAAAGTGACCATTTCACTTTACTTCCCAAACATATTTTAACAGTTTTGCTGCTTGCATTTCTATCTTAACAACATAATTCTTAAATGCGCCACTTAGAAAACTCGTTATGATCCTTTTTGAAAACACACATTTCAGAAACATAACATCACAANAGAGCAAAGAGAAGTAAATTAATAAGAGTTTGCCTTGTTATGTTCTAGTTGAGTATATAAATGTTAATTTACCCTAAATTTTCTAAGTTTTAAACATTTTATAAAAAAAAATTTTTTTTTATGTGGCTTGGATAAAGATAAAAAAATGTTTTCTTCGAAAAAGATCCCGTGAAAGGCGGGAGAGAAATGCCTAAAATAATTTATCGTGTCAAACCCTGTCGTTTTGCTTGGCTGGTCCTGCATTAGGCAGCCACTTTAAATAAACGAGGAATAGCAAACAGCTGAACTGATCTAGTATAATAATGTGGTAGCAGGGTTCAAGAAAACCGTTGACAGAAAGAATGTTTTAATAACGGAAAGCAGATTACTTATACGAATACTGTAGCTTAAAACTCTAATAAAGAAGGTAGGGGGGTGCAGAAAAAATTTAGACAACGAAGTATGGTGGTGGCGAAATACTCGTTACACGAATAAAGTATAGTGGACGGAGATGTTCAAGTATAGGAAGGCGTAGCTCAGCGTAAGGCATCTTTGTATCTATATATATATATATATATATATATATATATATATTTTATTTTATTTTTTCTAACCGTCTTATGGCAGTTTTTGTTGGCTGCTGAAAATACAACATATATAGAACTATAAAAGGACACGTTTTATTTTGTGTACAGTGTCTACTAAAATGGTACTGTGTAATTATAAGGCAAATAATTCCAATCCAAAACTTAGTAGATTTTTATTTTATATTTTTTTGTTGAATATACATTCCAAGTATTGACATAAAAAAATAATAATGAATAATTTACTCTTCTTAGTTACCTAAATAACAGAGAGAGGAGCTAAATACGAAATAGTTTTAAAAGCCAGCATTAAAACACAAATTGTGAATAATGTAATAGCTAACTTGCTATTATGTCTTATGTTAAATGGTATTTCAATAATGTACATGGGAGGCACAAAGGTGGTTACAAATAATGAAGTTCTTCGAAAATATTTATTAAAAGTTAACGAGAACCCCATCGTTTGGGAAATGTACTATCATAATACAATATAGTCACTATAATCCTGTATCTTTCAAAACACATTTATTTCAAAACGATTAACTGTATTAAAGGTTAACTTGGCGCGCACTTGAAGCACTGAGGCAAAACACGCTAACATCGACGTTTCCACACGCACCACAGGCCTCATACTGTAGTACATTCACGGTTACTTACATTTTTTCTGTAGCCCTGTTAATGTTATACTTACGATATATTCCTCCGCCCCATGCAAACAAAGCTAAAACGATTTTAGAAACTTACAACGAAGATAGTACACCGCGTTCGTGCGCACTCAGAGTAATAATATTTTGAGTAAGACTGTGCATTAGCAACACACCTATTTTCTCACAGGTGTTATTAATAGTTATTATAAATTAAATATTATAAAATATAATTAACATTTAATATAACCATGTTAACTGGAATATAAAACTTGTATGATATGTAACATAATCAGGAAACAACCAAGGTCGTCAACCATGGAGGTGATTTTTCAAAGGTTTTATTCTGTAAGTGTGAATTAACTCTCGCAAGAGTACCACTTACTACCACGGGTCTTGAAAAAGTGACCATTTCACATTACTTCCCAAACATATTTTAACAGTTTTGCTGCTTGCATTTCTATCTTAACAACATATTTCTTAAATGCGCCACTTAGAAAACTCGTTATGATCCTTTTTGAAAACACACATTTCAGAAACATAACATCACAANTTTCTTAAATGCGCCACTTAGAAAACTCGTTATGATCCTTTTTGAAAACACACATTTCAGAAACATAACATCACAATAAAATTCTAACAGCACAACGGATCATTTCTGAAACATCCCTAATGAGGTATGAATCATGAAATGTTACCTAAATGAAACATTGTAACATATCAAAGACACAACTACAACATTTTATGCTGTAAGGGTAAGCAACATAGAATGTCATGCTGGGTTCACTCAAAACCTATTACTTCCCAGAAACCAGTTTCTCAAAGAGAGTATGACGAATTAATAAAGAAATCGCCACTAATTCATTAAATTTAAAGCTTGAATTATTTTTATTCAGTTTTAACAAAATATTACTCATAATTGTATTTCGGGATGTCTGATATTTTTTTTCTTACATCTCTCTCAAATATACCGAAGATTATTTGAAATATAAAATATTTATCAGGTAAATATGCAACAAAATAAATTTTTGGGAAGGTGTGTTATTAAAGTGAAAAATTGACGTAATTATATAAAAGTAGCATTTCATAATTTTCAGGTGTTAAATATTTTATTACAGCCTGGGTGACATTTCGGTTAATTTCTTGTTTTTAACTTTTAACAGTAAATTAACAACCAGTGCATGAGCTAGAATAATTGGATTTGGAGTACGTATGTTATGATAAAGTAAAGATGTAACGGAAAGCTATGCCACAACATTATAGAACAGTTTCATTTATATATATATATATATATATATATATATATATATATATATATATATAGTGGCATTTTATTTGTTCATCTATGTGACAATTGATATGATCTCTAAAACAACCATTTGAGTTTGCTGTTTCTTTTACTGTCAGGCAAGTGGAAGTAGCCTGGTGCATTTCCCTTCGTTACGTTTGTTTTAATTACTTTCGTTATTATTTCTTGGGGCTCTGGCGTATCGTGTTTTTCCTTAATTGTATCTGCTCGGGTTATGTTTAGAATAGACAAAATATAAATATATCTACCACGCTTTATTGTGCTATTTATCACCTATATACAACCATAACACAACTGTCAACAATATGAATAATTTCGTTCCTAAATGTAACCAATTATTCACNAATATGAATAATTTCGTTCCTAAATGTAACCAATTATTCACTGGCTATACTGACGTATGCAAATAATGATTTTGATTTTATTGTTTTACCCATAAAAGAGAGAGAGAGAGAGAGAGAGAGTGTGTGAATAAATTTGGGTGGCTCTTAAAAGCGAGTTCTTGAGAGCCGATGACGGTTATTGAGGTGAAAATGGAGCAGCGCCGTAATGAAGGGGTGGGGAAACGGGAGATCCGCGGAAAAACCCACCGACCAGTAGCATCGTGCGGCAGGATTTCCACATGGTAAAATCCGGGAGTGACCTGGCCGGAAATTTAACCCTGTTCACATTGGTGGGGGACGAGCAGTCTAACCGCTCAGCCACAGCGGCTCCTTTACGATAAGAAAATATACATTCAGCGTGGACCATTTTTGACTACACAAGTGGTATTTTGTGGCAGAAAATATCTTCTATAACAAAGTAATGTAAACACAATGACTTCTTTTTAATAAAATTTTTTGTATTAAATTTGTGTTGGGGTCAATGGTTAAACATAAATATTACAATACAAAATATATTTTGCATGTATCAAATGTGATGCGATTCTGAACGAAACATTTTAGAAATGGAATGTAAAGTTATTATGCATAGATTACTTAAGTCAGTATCTGAATAACACGACACTGTTTAATGTCTCCAGGAATATTGGTGTGAAGTTTCAGAAATGTTAATACACAACAATTCAGGAACATAACTTGGGGATATGTATGGAAGAATAATTCGCATGGAGCACGTTTTGTAAATATTACAGATTGATGTTTCAGAAACATCACTATGGAATATCTGCAGAATATTTTATTTCATAATGTGTCTGAAATGCTTCAGAAACATACTAGTGTACCAGTGTAAAATTATTATATCTTTATCTTAAACATATCTGAGACATTNTACACAAGTGGTATTTTGTGGCAGAAAATATCTTCTATAACAAAGTAATGTAAACACAATGACTTCTTTTTAATAACATTTTTTGTATTAAATTTGTGTTGGGGTCAATGGTTAAACATAAATATTACAATACAAAATATATTTTGCATGTATCAAATGTGATGCGATTCTGAACGAAACATTTTAGAAATGGAATGAAAAGTTATTATGCATAGATTACTTAAGTCAGTATCTGAATAACACGACACTGTTTAATGTCTCCAGGAATATTGGTGTGAAGTTTCAGAAATGTTAATACACAACAATTCAGGAACATAACTTGGGGATTTGTATGGAAGAATAATTCGCATGGAGCACGTTTTGTAAATATTACAGATTGATGTTTCAGAAACATCACTATGGAATATCTGCAGAATATTTTATTTCATAATGTGTCTGAAATGTTACAGTGAAATGCTTCAGAAACATACTAGTGTACCAGTGTAAAATTATTATATCTTTATCTTAAACATATCTGAGACATTTNTGAAATGCTTCAGAAACATACTAGTGTACCAGTGTAAAATTATTATATCTTTATCTTAAACATATCTGAGACATTTAAAATAAGTGTAAAATATCTATGTGTATATCGTAAACATACCTGAGACATTTACAGTAATGTTATAATGTTTTAAGAAGTGTAATATTCCTAAAATATAACTGGGATATTTTATGTTGCAAAGCTAGTTGAAAACTGCAAATTAAAAACTTTTTCTATTAAGAGAACTTGGCAACTAGGTAAAATATATGTATCACATGTTATACCTTTTACTACACAATCATATAATGTAGGTTAGCATGCATGCCCTACTAACTGACAAAATTAACTGATTCAGATATATGACAAGTAATGCAGTAAGTTTCTCGTGACATTAACATTACCTGTATGCCTGTTCTATTTGGTAATGCAATAGCGTAGATTCAAGTTTGGCACTATGCCCAGTAAATGTGGTATCATTTTCCACAGGTCAAAATTAATAAGAAAAGTGGTAGAGAGAAACATGTTCACTTCGCACCATTTTGCTGTGAGTTTTGGGTTATCACACTTCGCTTGACAGCAGTGAGCCTTTTGTGTGGGTGCGCGTAAGTCGTTCATCACGATTATAAAGTTGGTTTGGGTCTTCCTCTTGTGGCGCGAGAGAGGAAGGAAGAGCGGCTGTCGGAGACGCAGCTATGTGCGGTATGTCTGCCTATTGTAATTGAGTTTCATTCCGCCGTCTTCCTTTTTTCATTTCGGTCCAGAGCTGTGAACTAGGTGCGTCCTGGCATTCCCAGAAGATTCGGAATGTTCAGTCGCGGTGCCTCCGAATCATGAGCTCGGCTTCCACTGTGCGATCGATGGTAAAGCCATTTGCGTCTCTTCCAGGGCCACGGAAGAGACATTGGCGTGCTTTTATTTTGTAGATCGCATCTCTTGATAAGGAGAAATTTTGGACTTCGTATCTCTGTCTAGGCCGAACTCTAACAAATTTGTTTGTTGAAAAAATTGAAATATACATGTGTGTGAAACCATAAATTCAAGTTATTTTCGAAGTGTTGTTCATAATATAAAAATATTGAAAGGTATATTGTGGGTATGCAGGTGTTTTAAAAATTGCCAGAGAAGAAAATTTGTTACATTAGAAATTTTAATGAAAAAGTTAATAATCTTGTAAGATAAAATGTAAATAGATTATTTAATTTGAAAAAACGACGTATATTTTGAATGTAGTGTATACATTTGTGAAATATTTTATAATACTAAGTATACATTTGTAATAATGGTAAAATAAAAATTTTATCAAATCACCTTTTTTTAATAGAGAATATAATTTTGTTGGCGCGGCACGTATGGCACATCGGCCACTACTTAATTTACAGAGAATTGGTTATATTTTTAGTAGAATTAATCAATTCATTTATAATAATTTTTCTTATCTGAAATACAGACGTCGACCGAATTAACTACGGTACCAGGGGGTGAGTGGTAAAAAATTAAATAAGTTTAATTATTTAAATTTTGAATAAAATTTTTGTTTATATATTAACACTGTACTCTTTCAGCGATGAGAAAATATATGGTAAGTTTTATTACATACTTTCACGGATCTGTCCGGTGGCNATTTTTGTTTATATATTAACACTGTACTCTTTCAGCGATGAGAAAATATATGGTAAGTTTTATTACATACTTTCACGGATCTGTCCGGTGGCCATAAAAACTCTAGTTAATAGCAGAAAATTGTCCAGAAACTTTCCTTAGTTCTGTAACACCGGCATTCGGAAATACATTATGCTACCTAAATTTATTGCCATTTTATTAAAATGGGCGTTTAAAAAAATGTTTTTTTTTTTTTGTTTCAAAAACAAGGACCGAAAATAAGTGTTTCCTCTAAAGAACACTATGCCTACATATTTGTCACCACACAAGGCCGATGTTTGGGTTTCATATTTGAATATTTTAGACAATTAACATGTTGTGTATTTTCATGCATAATTTGAATAGGAAGACGGTCTGTGCGCAAATATTTTGCTTTGTAAAATATTGAAAATAAATTGCATACTGAATATAATGTATAGTTAAAGGTAGGGCTAACTAGATTATAACGATCTTTGTATACAATATAAACTGTTTTAATTCACACGAAATAATTCTGATTTAAACTTTTACTCTGTAATAATTTACGTATGCTTAATTTGGACAGAGGTAAATTGTTATATACAAATATGTGACATGTCATTATCATTATTATTAGTATTAATTTTAATTTGGCTGCGGACGTTTTGTATGCGTGGGTGAACAGTCTATATTTTACAGGTCCCATTATTATCTGATAAAAACATTGTTAGCTTTTAGCATAAAGGGCAACGCTAGACTTAGGTTCTTCAGACTACCAACGAAACGGTTGTACGTCATCACAACAATGGTAATATATATTTAATGTAGCGCCGCATGTACACAAATATATATTCAAACTTGAGAGAACAGTAAACTTATAACCTCCTCATCCTAACATGAATTTCTCTTTCTTTACAAGACTGCTCAGAAAGGAATTTGCATTATCTTAGGTAAATATCATATTTCGTTTTTGAATGTTGCTATTAATAATGAAATAATGATTGAACAGCTTGTAAAGATTTGCTTTGTAATTATATGTTTTGCTGATATTTGCAGGTCTCTAATAGTATCAAAAATAGGCTACAACTAATAATCATATTTTTTGTGTTAGAAAAATTTAAGCTTTCATATTCTCTCAAATACAAAGTAAACCACGGCAGCGTTTCCGTAATAAATAACAATAAATAATTTTTATACGAACATGAATTTTGACGGAGCCAAGAATATTGTCCTGTTTAACACCATTATGAAGGCGATCATCAAAAAATTAATGCCAGCGATTGCAACATCGTAAACCTGGAACACCTTTCTCAAGAGGTGCGTGTGTGCGTGGGTGCGTAGGTTTGCATGTGTGTGGGTATGTGTGGAGGTTAGCAACCCGAAGGTTAGTCGCAACCAAAGACACAAAGAGGGAATGGAGGCCGCGTCGCGACCAAGGCAACTAGGAAGGATGATACTGCGATGGTTGGCCATTGCCTTCCGCGGGATGTATGAAATGAAGCGAGGTGAGAGTGTAGTAGCGCCGGAATGCATGGTATGGGGAAACGGGAGGTCCCCGAGAAGGCCCGCCGACCAGTGGCATCATCGAGAGCGATTCCCCGGTGCGAGAATTTGGGAGTTGCCCGGCCGGGGATTGAACCCTGTTTGCCTTGGTCGGAGGAGAGTAGTCTAACCGCTCAGTCACCGTGGCCCCCCTTCCCCAAACCCGATGAAGTTTCCACACGTTGATATCTCAATGTTGAAAAATTAATAGATATGCTTGACTGACACCACAGAGTTTGGGTTTAAATAATACGCCTTTTGGGTTGAAAATGTCCATTTATTAATGCTTTTGAAAAGTGATGCAAGTGATTACAGCTAACTGATGTTTAATTAAGCACTTCTCAGAACAAATCTTTGCAATATTTTCTGTGAGTTCATATATATACTATAATGTAAGAAATGAGGTTAGCAAAGCATTATGGAAAATAGTCTTATGTCCTGAATGCAGTGTATAATATTAAAATCGTTGACTCGTAAATGTTTTGTTTTTATACATAAGAATAAAAAATAGGGTGATGATAACATGTTTTTATTCATAAAGATTCTTTGGTGTCTTATTACCGAAGGATGTGTACTATTAACTCTGGTAAAAAACGTTAATTTCCATGCATAGCGGAAATATTCGAAACTTACAAAAAAAGGAATAACTTAGGTCTTTCAAAGTCCTTAAATTAAACTTGAAAATATAATGTCCCTTTTTGAAATTATTTCATTTAAAGCATTTTTCTATAAATTCCCATGTCATCTACTTAACACTTTAATTTTACACCGAGAGAGGTGGCGAAATGGTAGACAACGAACTTGTATTCTATAGAATATGGTGTCAGTTCCTGGTCACTGCTTACCAATTTTAATTTTCAATATTTTTTTCTGAAATTTATTTAGGCCAATTTTTTGATGGTTCCTTAAAAAAAGAGTTTGTTGCCTATTAATCCCTGTTCCTGCTCTTCTTAAGCTATTTAAACGGTAGAAATATATTTCTGAACTTCAAACAAGTCAACATATTTAAAAACACAAAAACTACAGCTCAGATTATAATGAAGTAAATTGGAGTAAATTAGCACGCACAAAATAACAGAACTCGATGAAGAAATAATCATAAGTTCAAGTATGGGACCTACTAACATTATACAAGTTTCAAACAGTCTTATAACTGTTTTTGCAGGTCGCTGCAATTTACCAATCATAGAACTAATACAGAATCCGCTTGCTAACTGGATGTAGATCTACATGCGGTCACTCTTCAAAATTTTGCTAAGTCATTACTAAGTAAATAATTTCCACATAGAACCAATTAAATTTATGTTTGATATTGAATAATTCGCCATGCGAGGATGAAATGAAAACGAGATTATCCGTAAAATAAATAACTAATGGGCATTCCTGTGTGTGTTTAAGGTAGAGGTCCTCTCAATCTGAAGCATCTTGATGTTTACCATTGTTGTTTGCTAGTCTCTAATAATTTTTTTCCTTTTAACTCTCAGTACAAAAATATTTGCGGCTCGCTAATTCCTAAAAGTCACTTACAGATTATATGGCCCATAATGCTAATGCAGATATATTCATAAATAATTATTTCAGATTTCACGTTAATATTTTTGGCTCCTCTCGAGAATCAAAATCAAAATCCTCACCCTCCCACCCGGAAAAAAAGCCTTTATTCACAGGTAACATACAGTTCACAGGGTTAAGTGCGAGTGTGCTTTGTTTGTTTATGAGCCAGCAAACGTAGATAGTTCATAAATGACATTTACTGGAGTTTTCAAACAAATTAAATTTCAATCAGGAAGCATACACCAAAATTATTTAAACAATTCTGTGAAGACTACATTTTAAGCTTTCATAAATGTTAGAATTGGAAACAATACCAGTAAATATTTCCTGTTAATACCATGTAATTTAATTCTTAGAAAATTGTTATATTTGTTATTTTAATAATGTTGGTCAACTACAATAATTTTCGTATACAGACAGCAAAATTCTTTTTGGGGCAAAATTCATTAGCTTCTACTGTAATAAAAAAAATGCAAAAGTCATACATTTTCTAAGAGACCGGATTAATTAATAACTTCGTTACATAATTAGTTCATTTTTCTGTGAAATATTATAACTGCTACTTTGAGCGTGACTGAATACTATTTAAAATGGGGTAACATACCTCTCAAAAATTTAAAATTAAACATCAGAAGGACGCCCACACAAATTCCTCGCGTATAATATGAACAAGGTTTGCTAAAAGATAAAACCAGATTTAAAAACAACTGCGCCGCTGAAATCAGCATCTCCGACGAACGAAGGAAAAAAACTTTTAATCATACATTTCATTTAAAATTTTATTTATCACGGCTAGTAAAACGTGACTGGCTGAAACTTCAGTCAACGTTTAATTCAATAACGAATTCTGACCAAATTATTCTTTTTATATGTGCACATAACGACGAACCATTGGACAATTTTTTTCCCCGTGGCTTCCCTTCCCGTTGCCTCTTCGTTGCCGGCACAAAGTGGAAGGGGGCCTTCGGCAGAATGGTGGGCGGCCAGGAAGGATGCAGTGCAGCAGCGGAGAGCGAGAGAGCCCTGACGTTATCGCTGGCTAGAAGGGCCGGCCCCACACAGCAAGCGCAGTCAGGCAGGCGAGCGGAATGTGACAAGGGTCACTAGGGCTTTTCAATTAGGCACGCCCGGCCGGCAGCGGAAAATTAGATTTGAAAACTCATTAAAGACCATTTTTAGCGCTTGCGTCAGAGCCCAGCACGAGTACATTCTCCAACAGGTCGCACTGTCCCTAAAGGAAGGTAATGACACCGAATAATTTCAAAATTAAAAATATAAATACGAATTGGTTTGCATTGTCTAATTAATATGTCTGAATCATGCAAGCTTCATGTAATTCAGTACTCGAGAAGTTCAGAGGTAACTTTGACTTCTGCACTGAAAACAGATACTGGTGAAAAAGTAAACCAAATCGACGAATGACCGACGTAAATCAATTAGCGACTTCACGTTTTATAAGTCTGCTTCTGATACACGTGAACTTGGCATCTCTGAGAAAAATTTATGAATCATTATTGTATTTAGCTCACCGTTTCACCGCTATCAAAAAATAAAATTTCACCTTTAAACTGTGTACGTGTGATATTCGCCCATTCACCCAGAAGAATGAAAGGGGACCCCGAATTAGAATAATTTGGTTTGATGATGTAAAATTTATAAAATAAAACTAGACATTTATTGGAAAATATTTGTAACGTGCAAGAAATAATATTTTTTTGCCATTTTTATCGTACACTCTGAATGTTAATAACCTTTCGCCCCTTTTTAAGATATTTGCTAATATTTTCTCTATAAGTATTAACATTTTTTAATTTTCAGTGCAATATCTCATGTTATATAACGCGATAAACATCGTAAAAACGGTTTATTTATAAAAAAATATATCATAGAACATAATTAAGTATTTTTTATTTATTCGAAAAAAAATTTTTTGTTATATTGCAATGGATCTGAACTTTTATAAACTTGAAAACACTAGGTGTAAAAATATAAATATTGATGAATTCTGAAGGGAAATATAAAATTACCCCCAGGAAAAGAAATTTATGAAAATGGTTTAGTGGGTATACTTGCGTTTATTATTTTTTCGTATGTATTTTTGGGAGCAAAATTGACATATATATACGTTTACATGCCAGATGGAGCAAACAACTATAAAAGTCATAGTTAAGGCGTGTGGAAGGGAAACAGTGAATGTTTTACCGTAGCTGATACAGTATCTGTCGAATGATAATGATTGTATACCATACAGGCAGTTGGCCGTTCTCTTGTGCGGCACCGTACACAGTGTTCGTGCCAGCTTATATAGTACACTCGTATAACTACTTTGTGATACAATAGTATTTTCACGATTTATTCACACTTTTGATTTGCGTCTTTGGGAAATCATGCTGTCTCTGTTGTAATTGGTTGTTTTCTAAATATGTCATGCACCTTAAAGGATTTTTACTCCTTATAACTTAAAAATATCTTATTTTTAGTTAAAGTGATTTTTTACTAAGTTATATTTAATCCATTAATTATAAAATTGTAGTTTACAAATACGTAAAGTTTACAATTTATTTTCCTTGTTGTAATTAATATTTATTTTTGGAGCAAAAGTAGATACACTGGAAACTGTGGTGTGATTTTTACGAAACATAACAGTAAAAAAAGGGCAGAATAACAATTCCATTGTCAAAAACGGGTGACAAAATGAAACTGAAATACCTTTTGTAAAGATAATTTACACATTAAGAAGTGAGAAAGGGTTAAATGTCGGTTGACAACAAACTGTTCTTCCTGCAGTTTTATATGTCCTGTGAAGAGCGATCGAATGGGTGCGTATGCGGACGCACGCGAGCGGAAGTAAATATGTGGATTTTGGCCAGAGAGGGTGGGCAGAAGGAGAAAAGGATGTGAAATAGCAAATTTACGATTGGGCTAAACTCCAAGCAGGCGTGTAGGTAGTGGGGTGGCTGGGAAGATGGCCTCGTGCCGTCTTTTACCGTGCCGTCTTTTACCGACGCACAAACTATACTATAACTCTGGACATTTTTCCGACGTGAATGTTCCCAGGGTAAGGGTGCGCGAGACACCCTGGCACGAGTGCGTATCTGTGTATAAAATAGTGCGCGGAGCAAAGCCTCGCCGGAGGAGAATACCAGGTGCGCCTATGTGGAGGCGCTGTCACTGCATCTCGCCCTCCCGTCTGGCAAACCTCTCCTCGGAGGGAATAGGAAATTGCGTGAGGCAGGAGATAGAGAGTGACATCTCACAGAGAAGGCGCTCCCTCCAACCCCACTTATCTCCCTCCACCTGCCGAGCATGCACTGAACGTAGATGAGTTTCCTTTGTGCCGCGTTCACCCCCCTCCTCATACCACACACCCAATGCAATTTTTAATTTAAGCGAATAAAACGTATTCGAAGTGTGTCTGGTTTAGAAGCCATTTATGTCATTTTATTTGGCCAATGAAGATGCGTGAGTTATGTAGGATTCATGCCTGTTAATTCTGGATTGTTTTTTACTAGAGAATCCGGTATCTGTAAACATGGCACCCATCTCAGCTAAAAGTAAGGGTAAAATACGTAGCGTATCGATGCAAATGTAATACCATACAGTTTTAAACATAAATGGACATAAAATTATATTAATTTAGACACATGTCTCAGATACTTTATACTAAGTCAAAGAGTTTACAAAATATTGAAGTGGTAGAGGATGACATATCTGCATTTGATTTTTCTTATCAAGTTAAAATCAACCCGAACACATCTTTTTTTATTAGGATTGACCACAACACTATATTAAATATATTTTTAATAAAAGATTATGCATCTATAATTATAGTTCTATTTGCAATTAAATAAACATTTTGTGGATAATATGATAAAAATATTTATTTTACTATAGAAAACAGTGGGATACTGCACCATTGAAATGTTTTATGCCATTCGTATATTATTATTTAATACAGCTTGTTCGATATTGAGATCTTTTGAAAATGTTGCTTTATTTTTATATAAGGTAAAATGTGGGTTTTTTCATTATATGCTAATTATCCCTCTCCATTAAACTTTCACTTGCCGTGTATAATGTTTATATTTTGATTCTTGAAAATACTTTTAACAATAGTTACTTAATAAGTAAAATCAAACAACTTACGGCCAAGGATAAAAATATCTAGATGTTGATTTCACATTAAAACTACGACGACTTGTAAATATACATTCCTGATTCAGTTTCGTTTTCATTTAGAAAATAAATCGTTCATTTTGTGCTCAACTTTATAATGCCACAAGAAAACCAAAATTAGATTTTATTTTCTCTTAACTTTGTTGGCTACAAAATGGTAGATCAAGAGAAGAAGAGTGTGGTTAATTTTTGTCCCAAGATGAAGACGAGTCAGCGGAAAAGCTTCAAGAATACCATGATTAGAATTATCATACGTCAGAGTCTGTTATACTTACAAGGCTCTATTTAGCTAGTCAAACGCCATGTTGTTTAGAATAAATTAATGTTTTTCTACCTCCCACAACTAAATAATTTTTAATCGAATAAACATATATGTTTCATGAAATATAGTCACTGTCTGCAGCGACTTACATATGTCAACGGTTTGCAAAGCTCTCGGCACTTTCTCTGTGGATGTGTGGCCACCATGAGACAAGGATAATCTACAAAACGCTTTATTTACTATCACTAATTTTGAACTCCCGGAAGAGATACAGGTCCAAAACTTGTCATAGTCTGGTAGTGTTAAGTCCGGGGTGTATGAAAGGAGGTGAATTACTTCTTACTTCAGGTGACTCGAATTTCTCCTTCGTAATTATTTTCACCTGGAGTTTGACAGTATCTGCCAGGAGCAGTCATAATTTCATCACTTAAGAGTCTCCAACCTGTTTGGCATCCCTGGTCAGTGTAGTTTTTAGTTGTTCTCATGTTGGTTGATATAAAATATGTGTTGTAAGTACTTGAGATTAGTTAGACGCAAATCTTTAAACCATTTCGTGACGTTATTTGCTCTGAGCGATTTATATCACGAATTTTTGTCTCATAGAAAGTTATTCACTTAAATGGCTCGTGTAAATAAATAACTGAGACACTGGACTTAAAACTTATAAAAAAAGGTAGTCTGAGTTTACAGTTATCTGGCACCTAATAACCAAAATATCGGCGCTTTTTTCTCTCCTCTCTTCTTGGTAACATCAAAGGCACCTATGCCTGATACTCAGGTTATCATAACATTATATATTTCTGGCTGTAATAAGTGCTCGTACATTTTGTTGGCAACTCTATAAGTAATGAATAATAATCCACTATCTGTGTCATCCTTTCATAATAATGACTGTTTATAATTATCGGAAAGCGTCACTCAAAAAAATGGTTTGCTTGGTGAGATGATTTTAAGTGAGAATTCCATTTAGAATGATAATATATTTGATAAATCTATATATTCTCATTTTCACTTCTGCCAATATATTTACTGAAATTTTATTGGAAGTACTCAATAGGCTGTATGCAATATAGGACAATTAAAATAACATTCAACATAACGAGCCTTTATTGAGGTATATTAACAGCTTGCTCACAAATGACCAGTATATAAAACTATTTTATACAGATAAAGGTATTCAGTACGAGCATTTAACAATAGGTGGGTATAGTTTGAATAAGAAGTCCTAGTTCAAATGTTTCACAATACAGAATGAGACTTAACATGCAATATGATCAAAAGCCTAAATTCATCAGGAGATTCCAGGCCCATAAGAAAGCCACCAAGACTACTGCCACTAGCTTTGTAGGAGGCAGTTGAAGGAATACTGAAGGAAATGAAGGATTGATATGTGTTAGAACTATCAGTTAGTTCATGGTCTTCCCGATTCTACTTTTTAAGAAGAAAGATGGCTCTCTAAATATTTGTGTGGATTATCGCCAGGTTAATAATGTGACAAAAAAAGACTCTTATCCACTTTCAAGGATAGACGACACACCGATCAGCCTCACAGGTTAACAATGGTTTTCTACTTTGGACATTATGCGTGGGTACTGGCAGTGGGGGGTTGGCCCCATAGGATCTAGAGAAGACTGCTGCTTTTTGTGTCCAAGGGCAAGAAACCTGGGAGTCCAAACCTATGACTTTTGGGCCATGTGATTCCCATGCCACCTTCGAATGTCTGATGGAAAAAGATGACTTTATGTATCTGTCAGGTTTACCTAGATGACATTATTGTGACAGGAAGGGCATTTCAATAGCACCTTAAGCTAAAATTTATATTTCAGAAAGTGGCCGCAGCCGACTTGTGACATGTTCCTAAGAAGTGTCACATGTCCAAAAGAAAATTAATATGCAGAGTTAGAAAAAGTGTCTGATGATTTTGTTAAAATATCAGAAACTATAAGAGGTTAAACAAAAAATTTTAGTCCATAGTTTAATAAGTAAATGTGTTAAAGATTGAATAGTTGTAGCACCGAACATCCTCATTAGAAATATAGGGAAAAAGGNAGTCCATAGTTTAATAAGTAAATGTGTTAAAGATTGAATAGTTGTAGCACCGAACATCCTCATTAGAAATATAGGGATTAAAGCTTCACTACTGCTCGAAACTGTGTCTAAGAACTGCGATCGATATGTTTATAAAAATCCTGGGTTCAATTTTTTTTTCAAATTAACGCGGTATGTTTTTAGGTTTGTGATGACTCTTAATATGTTTAGATATGTTTCATTTATGACAGGCAACATAATTTATAATGATAATTTTCAAGGCTTGTTGTTTGTAATAATTTTTACCATCATCTCGCCCTCTTTAGGAATACTGCATTATTTTTCACATTACATTACGGGTTTTAAATATACGATTCTGTCATGTATCGTACAAATTGTAATTCTGAAGGGAGCGGTCTGTCATTTCTGGCACATGTGGTACAGAAAGCGAGAGAGGCTGCCACCTCTCCATCCCTCCTTTTCTCCCGGCCATCTGTCACGGAGAGAGGAGTTTTACAAATTAAATCTCAGTATAAATAACCGAAATAATTCATTATATATATGAAATCAGGCTAGTTGAATGGAATTTATAACATTTTTATTGTGAACGCCATTAGATGGCAATAAATGCGAACTGAGCATTGGTAGGTCCACGCAAGTTTCCTGGATGTTCGAACAACTAAGTAACACATGGAGGGGAACATCGCCTCGTCCTGGACAGGGAGAGCTGATATTTCCGCTCCAAAGCGGGAATTGGAGGTTTTTGATCGTCAGCATAAAGAATACTTGCGCAATAGGCACGGAAAACGGTGGTCCATGCCTCTCCGAGGAGTGAGAGAGTAACTTTATTCACAGTCTGTGCAATGCGTTATGCCTAAGTCAATTAAATATTCGTCTGGACGGTATGGTGGACAGCGTCGTGTTACATCACCGAGAAGCGAGTGGTGTTTGTGGACCGTGGCCAAGAAAATTCTAATGTAATATTTCAGAAACCAGCATATCCAGTCGTGTTACGTGGGTTCGTTATTACAATCCAATACGGAAAAAGTAAATCTACTGCCTATTTATTTACCGTTGGAATGCATAACNGTCAGCATAAAGAATACTTGCGCAATAGGCACGGAAAACGGTGGTCCATGCCTCTCCGAGGAGTGAGAGAGTAACTGTATTCACAGTCTGTGCAATGCGTTAGGCCTAAGTCAATTAAATATTCGTCTGGACGGTATGGTGGACAGCGTCGTGTTACATCACCGAGAAGCGAGTGGTGTTTGTGGACCGTGGCCAAGAAAATTCTAATGTAATATTTCAGAAACCAGCATATCCAGTCGTGTTGCGTGGGTTCGTTATTACAATCCAATACGGAAAAAGTAAATCTACTGCCTATTTATTTACCGTTGGAATGCATAACGAGCTAGCCGAGTCACAACACTTCTAAACAATAGGCACTGTTATAACTAATAGACTGTATTGCTGATACTGGGGTGTGATCTAACTGCCACGACCAGAAGGTACATCGCAGGTTCAACACCCTTAGATTCTGTTCCCTCTGAAATGGCAAGCAGGTTTTAAAATTGCAGTATAACATATGGCAGTTATTTAATCATTAATCTATTTTGCGTTACCTACTCGGGCTGTGTACTGCTAAATGTAGCTGTTTCAAAGTAAACAATCCAATGAACAGCAATTTGGTCATCATTTTGATGATGCGAACTTTGATGCAGTGGAATGATGGCAAATGGCATCTACCACCATTCTCCACTTACATTTCAGAAACATTTTCGTTACAATAACCGAATGTGGTACAGTATATGTTATAAATTATTACCTTGGACGTTGCCTCATAATAGGCGATGCCGTAGCAAATTTTGCAGAGTAGTGAGATATTTCTGTCGATTTTCGGATAACGACCCAGAAATCTATGTTCTTTGTTTGGCAAAATATCGTATTATTCAACAAAAAATTAATTCGCCAGAACTTTTAAATGACCCCTTAGGAAAATATCCAATGGACTTAGGTAAGGTGATCGTGAAGACTATTCGATGAGGCCGCAGTAACCAATACACCTGTCATCAAGTGTTGCGTACAGGTATGCACTTGCAGTGGCATTGTCAGCATTAGGCTGAGAAAACATAACATGCCCATCTTCCAAAATCACAGGCATTTGTCTAAGATAATAGTTCACTGTACAGGACTCCTGTCAGTCGATTGGGAAGTACACATGGTACGACTAAGTGCTCGTAGATGTTGCCACACCAGATTATCATTGAGAGTATTTCTTGATGCGCACGAACAGACGTAACATGCGCATATTAGCTAATGGTTGTTATATATTCCTTCCACGCAAAACAGGTTGCATAGCTGCCACGCACTGCTTCGCGTCCTTTAAAAATTGTACACTGTTTAAAAAAAAACTGTTGATCTGAATGTATAACTTACGAGCACACTTACGTGTTAGTTTTAACCTGATTGTGCGTAGGTAAGCTGTTGAAACAAATTGACTGCATAAACAATTACTGTATGTTCAAAATTATATCTGATACTCATAATAGTATGAATACTACGTGTAGAACATTTAAAGGTTATCACACATTATGTGCTTTCCTAAACACTATTTTTATACCACAATGTTAAGTACATATTTAACAGACTCTGATATGATATACACATACAAAAATAGAGGCACCAAGATGTGATAGTCCAAAATGGATGTAATTTGGTACACTGGAATACAGCAAATGCATGTGGAAATTATTAGAGTTGGAATTATCTGTAAGCCTATGACGGCCACCATAGTTGCAGTAGCTGTTATCGCAATATTATAATGATAGTGATATAAGGCGTACGAGGAGCGTCAGTAAGAGAATAGAGCGAGCGAACGTTACTTACACTTAGTATACCCCGTATTTACGATATACAGCATTACTAGAAATTGCATATTTAAAGAGGTCGCGTTGTGAGTATGCATAAGACCGGGTGACGTATGTGTGGCATTCCAGTGTAACATTGGCCCGATATTGGCACGGCAAAGCATGATGGAACAGCGGTACGTCAATTGCATCTTGTGACGATATGAAGCTTGTCCATTTGCGGTGAATGCGTATATGGATTGACTGCGTTTTGAAGAGGTACTTTTGTGGGCAACAAAGTCCCCTGATCTTTCCCTTAGAGAACATGAACATAAAATCTGGTATCAACTCTGACCCAGTTCGTTCTGCAGGATGTCTAGAGCCAGTTAGAGCTGCTGTGAGCAGAGCAGCATTAGGATAAAGTGACTCTTCGACTTCCATCCGAACCAAATCGTCGCATGAATCCCGGCACTACTGTTTCTACATCCTACTGACATGGAATCAGCAGTATGCCCATACTGCCAACTCCAATCATCTTTCGATCTGATTTTGTAATAATTGCAATAACTTAACATGATCTTACAACACATACAATGTCGTTTAATTTTCCCAACTCCTTTCTGCTTAATTTTCATGCCCGCAAAGGTATATAATTTTCAAGAGACGCTACCCGAAAATGGCAAACGTAAGCGTTAAGTACATTTTCATGCTTTCTTTGGTGATGATAGTATACCATTTTTGTGTTTAATTGATCCTCGTCATTGTCAGTCAATTGCATATATATATATATATATATATATATAATTTCCATAGTATTGACTCAGTGAGAATTTAAAGATATTTTTTGTAAATTTTCAAAATTTAAAACAACGAAAACTTTTTCTCAGACACAACTGTTTATCAAAATGGTGGATGGCTGATGTTTATAACCAGCACTACTTACCTTACTACTTGCAAGCGAATTATTAGCTCAAATCCGTTGCACGTTTTCTTTAGTTGCAGTATATTACAGTAAAGTTTAGTAAATAAGTGTTTACGAAAACAACTTCCGCTTCCTTAAAACATAATTCATGTGTTATTAGAAAACACTTCTTGAGCAACGTTTTGAATGGAAACCGTTCTAATGGACATTGAGAAATTTCATACAAAATTAACTTTTCAGTTGATACTACCCACAACTGAAGTCCACATACCTGGTTTAATTGTAAGATATAAAATTGCGTGATAGATAAAATAATTCATTTTATTTAACCATAATGCGTAAATATGCTCTTTAGGCAAATATAATTGGCAGAAACGACAGTTACAGGCGTGGATTATAAAACGACACCTCTGAAAACCTGGATCCGCAAGGTAGTTTGATATGAAAATTCTCGAGTTTATTTATGGTATTTATCTGAATACCTAGAATCGCAAAAATTTTGAAAGTTCTAGTCATATTTGTACTGCTCATAATGTATTGTACTTTACACAGGGTACTTATTAGGAGAATAATATATAAAAGCAAGATTTTGATAACAATTTGAAGAAACCAATTTGTATATTGTTGAAAATTTACAACAGCTAACATTAAAACACTGAAATATATGTAAAGAAAATATTTTAACCGCCCTTAAATAATATTTCCTCCAATTTTAGAGCTGAGAAATATACGATTGTGAATATTCTTGTGGCGTGGCACCAACCTGAAGACTCACAAGATGTCCTCCTGGCCACCAAGCAGAAATATTTTAGTCGGTTGTAGTACCGGGGTCAGGCAGGCAGGCATTGGGCGCGGGATTTCCAATCTCGGGACACGTGTGTTATTTCTGTTGGTGAGCGTGTGGCGGGGTGAGATCACTGCTGGCGAAAGAGCCTCGCTCCCGAAATACACTGCGATAACGTGCAGATCTGTGGACCAGTTGGCTCCGCTCCACATTCAAATTTCCTGCCGCTGCCGCTGCCCGTAAACATCTCCTCCCCCNNAACACACACCAACCCTCCTAAATTTGTCAGCTAGTTCGCGCTGGAACTGCTCCTCGACATACGCGCGCGTCTACTTATTCTCCAGCTGTTTTCCAACTGTTGAATGTTACTAGGGTGGATATGTAAATTTTTATACACTGGAAATAATACTTTTGGATGAGATTGTATTACCGATTCTCGCCGTGGCATTACTGCCTTTATGCAGCCTGCAGGTAAAATTAACTTTTTTTTTTGTCATACCGCACAAGTAAGTGTATACCACGTGACACAGGAACATTTGGACTTCCTCTATTCAGGACAAACATTTTTCTTGTACCGAGGAATGTGTTCTTTGTATAGCTTGGTTTAAAGATCCGCGCCTCTTCGCCTACTAAGTTGTTAAAGACAGAGCGATTTCTTCAGATTATAAAGTTTCATATTTTTTCTCAGTAACAATTTATTTAAGAAAATATTCTTGCATATAAGAAATAGTTATATACCCCGAAGCGTAAAAACCTTTGAATGAGAATAGTTTTAAGTATCCTCTAAATAAGAGATATTTGCTCTTTATCTAAAAATAATTAGCTTCGATTAACCCTTACATTTGGTAGGTCATCTTTCTGTAGTGTCTCTATAAAGACATAATATTTCTTAGGGTTAAAATTTAGGGTGGGGTAAGACTAAACTTAAATTTCTAAGAGACGACTTAAACCTACAATAACTCGAACTTATGAAAAATTCGCCCATTCATTAAATGGCGAAACTTGGGAATGCTACATTAAATCATTGTAATTATAGTATGGCGACAAATAATGCAAGTCGGTGAACATCGTTTCGGATTCAGAAACAATTATTGTCTTTTTAAACTTGAAAAATGTATCACTGTCATCCTTCTCCTGTAACGTTTTATGATATCATTAAAGGTAGAGAACGTTCTGTATGAATTTGCATTTTACGTACTCCAAAGGAAATTTAAAAATAATTTAATTAAATAATGAGTGTTTTCAATGTGAGTACCCGCTAAGAGGCTTCAGAAAAAAATTATAGACATAATGTGGAACGTTAACGTGAACTCTTTAAGCAGATTTTCGTGTGGATAATTATTGTACAATTGTCTATAAGTTACATAATTATTTACAAAAAATTTGTAAACAACAGGTTAAAGGACAAGATTTTATCTAAAAAAAATGGTTATCCGTATTTAATTTGCTTTAGCCGGCAGCAGGGAGGAAAATATATTTATGACTACAGTATATATGAAAACAATAATAGGAAGCCACTAAATAATATATTCGGATATTTTTCAAAAGTACATTTTCATTATATTTACGATTATTTGTTACCGTTTTCAACATGTTTTAGAGTAATTAATTGGTGAATGTCTGCAAATTAAACTTTCCTAAACTGAGATATAATCTACGGGTGCAAAAGTAAACGTTACAAACTGGTGATCACAGAAATATTTAATATAATATAAAATTTGCTGTTTTATTATAATTAAACTTTTGCTAACAAAAATACTTAATATGTGAGGCGTTCGTGAAAAAAATTTCTAACTTTCAGGGAAACGGACACATATATTTTACTTTTTGATATTTACTTACGTTTTCAAGTATTAGGCCCTATGATATGCAGTGAAGGTATGGTGTTTTAAAATAAGTTAATGCTTGTGTTATATAATATTTATGTCCGATTTGTACATTTTAAAGTAAATGTTTAAAATTATTTGAGGCTTGGTTTTGATTGTAAACTTCCTTGTGTAATCTAAGCATTTTATCGTAGAAATGTACTTTGCCAGTAGTTACCACAACCAAACTGTTAAACACTGCGCAAACAACTACTAACAGTCTCAGATATTCCGTAAATAATTATGGAAATTATCTTTACCACATTATTCCTGATTAAAATCAGATCAATAATAACAGTTGAAAATTTAGCTTATAAGTTAAGGAACAAATAAATTTGTGATTTTTTTTTTTACTTTGAAGAGTGTTGGTTCTAAATTGTTCTGAATTGCCAATTTGACAAGAATAACATAATTCGATTGTACAAAACTACGCTTCAGAAATGTTGCTCACATCATGTCTGTGTATTCCGTGGACATAAATATCTTTACTTAAGAAACTTACAAATTAATTTTAATGGAGTATTAAACATTTGTGGCACTAAAATATTTTACTTTAATGTATTAATTAGTTAATTCCTTAACTTTACATATTCGAAAATATTTTTACGACAGCTAAATACATAAAAATAATCATTACATTTATATTCATATCCCACATTAATGTAATATCATATTCCTATATATCGAAACATGTTTATTGTATACACGTCTGTTTTTTTATTCTTATAATGTTAAGTGAAATTTACGTCAGGCATAAAAATAGCTATTAGTAGCTATGCATTCAGCCAAACTCAATCCACATACATGAACATTATCCTTGCAAATAAGGTTGCACCTAAGAATTTGTTTTGCCTCAGTAATATCGTAATTTTTTTTTAATTATTCACTTAGAACTCACGGTGCTTATTTTCAGTAGATGAACTAAATGAGGTTTATTGTTACTCACTTTTGTTCTTTAAACTCGTAACAGACAGAAAGAATGGCCCCAATGAATACAAGCTCGGAAGATGTGAAGAACAGTGTACCAGCCATAAGTGAGTATGGGTGCAAAGAGATGGCGTACGCGTGGGCCCAGCGGCGTTTATGTGGCAGGAAGAGTCCGTGTTACGCCAAGCTCAGTCAGTGAAGAGCAGTAAAACGAAATGAGCATATGTCAGTATGTCTCGTCGACGTCAAAGGCCTCCATATCAGCATGGGAGTGAGTTCGAACGGGGCAGAATGATCGGTCTGCGGGAAACGGGTTTGCCATACCGTGACATTTCAGCTCGTACAGGGCATGCTGCTACGACAGTGATGCGTGTGTATCAGCAGTGGATAGAAGAGGGTCGTACGCAGTGACGAGCGGTTACTAGACTACGCAATGTGACCGCAGTACGGGATGACCGCCATCTTGTCCACATGATCATAATGAACCATACAGCCTCGCCCAAAGTGTTGGCTCGACACTGGAGCACTACAACGGGTGTGGACATGTCTGCGTCGACCGTTCCACGCCGTCTGCTGCGGACTGGTCTGCAATGGGCACGTGAACGCCGTTGCTGGCCTTCTGAGTGGCAAAATTTAGTTTTTTCGGACGAGTCCCGCTTCAACCTGTCCTACAGCGATAGCTACATACGTGTTAGACGCTACCGTGGTGACCGCATTCTGGCAGCCTGCATTGTAGAGCGGCATAGTGGACAAACGACAAATGTGATGGTTCAGGGCGCCATTGGATACAAGATGAGATCTCGACTCCTAAGTATTGAGGTCAAACTGAGCAGCAACCGCTACATCAGGGAGGTTTTAGATCCCGAGGTACCGCCCTTCATTCGGGCAAATCTACATGTTATATTTCAGCAAGACAATACCCGGCCGCCACGTGTGGTGAGGAATATGCAAGCCTTCTTCAATGAACGACGGGTACTTCTGCTTCCCTGTATTGCACGTTCGCATGACATGTCCCCCATCAAACATGTCTGGGATATAGTTGGTCGGTGATTTGTTCGTTATGGACCTCCCGCAACCACTGTTCATGCTTTCTGGACTCTCATATAAACCACGTGAAAAGAGATTCTCCATGAACACATCCAGGTCATCTTTGATTTCATGCCACGACGTTTAGGAGCTCTGAGTGCAGCACGTGGGGGCTTCACACCAAACTGAATTCTCAAGAAGATAGATTATGCACAGTTCTGTAATTCTAATAAATTGTGTATTGTCAGGTGCCTAATCTGTGGTATAAAGTTCAATTCAACCACATGTATACTTCTTGGTTTTACATTTTTCACTAACGTTTGTGTAAGTCAGTAGCGATTTTTCAGTGGCAAAATAGTTATAAAGTAGGTTATTATTTTACTTATTTTTTGGTAGGCACAATATGGTTACAGATTTTGTACATTAGTATGGGAAATTACCTAAAATTATTTACAAATTCATATTGAATTATTTTTTATTTATAGTATTCGTGTTAATAAACAGCACATATATTTTCCACGGTTATTAAGTAGCATCAGAGTTAAAAGTAAATACATACATGATACATTATACATAAGAAATATTTAGTACTCGCTACAAGAAAGGTCAGAAAATGTAAATATTTAGTAATTTTTCTATAGCAATATGTTACATAGTAATTAACAATATGGCGGACACCCTTATAACTAACTCAAGCAGAATACGTTCGTTTGTAAAAAGATTACGGGTTCTGTAAAATATATGTATATACAAAATGCATCATAATAAACACATAAGTAACGAGAAACGTTGCAAATTTCTCACACAGCTATAATATAACTATAAACCCAACTTTATATAATACACCGATAACAATAGATTTATGAAATATTTATAATTTTTCACAGGATCATTCCGTAGGGTGTGTCTGTAGTTCACTGTTTTAAGGCGTAAGAGTTCAAATCTTTGTCGTATAACGAATTTTTTTATGTGAAACGTTATTGCTGTTCATAACTTATTTTCTTTTTAGAAAACGTTTATTTCCAGAATCCCTACTTCTAAAAGCGATAATACACCAGTAACAGCACAGCGCAATCAACTAGTTGTGGCTGTTTACTAATACAATCGATTGGTTTATAAAGTATATAATTAGAGATGTGTAGCGTAAGTAATGTTAACAGGCACACATAAAACCCTGAGTTGAATATTGTTATAGTTTTGCCTGCTTTAGCCTTCTAACCGTAAACGCTAGTTTAATTACGGAAAGAACAAGATTGATTTTTATGCTCATTAAATATACACATGTAAATACAGTGGCGTAGTCTTGATTGGGTCGGTGAAGGAAAGGGGCGATTNGAAAAGGGGCGATTTCAGGTATTATCCACACACCACAAAAAAAAAAAATTTAAAAATTAAGTTTGAAAACAAAATGCCAACTTGTATTTTATTTTAATATAAGAAATGTGTGATCTCCCTTAAACATAAAGAATGATTCAGCATTCTGTGGTTCCATATCTGTATATTAGCCCACTGATTATAAATAATTTTAAACTATTTATTTGTAATGCTATAGTTTTCGTTTTTTTCCCAAAAATAAATATAAAAACTTACCACCCCCTCCCAATGTACAGTCCTGGCTACGCTCCTGTTTAAATAGTTTGCAAATGTTTTAGTAACTCGCGTAAATGTCCGTCGTACATACATGTGAATAGAATACCATGTTTCTCATACATAAGCATTGCCGTTACTTCTATCATTTTCCTTACATTAATTTTACTCGTACTTAGAAACCTAAATAAATGCAGTCTTCAGGGGAAAGAAAAAATTCGTCGTACATTTTGGATGCACTACAAAGCGCCTACATACAACATGTGATTGCATTTGCACCCATGCCCCCTGCAAGTTTTTTTTTGTCTGCTATTTACAATTTTTTTTTAGCACTTTAGGTAACGTGGAGGTATGAATTGATGCGATCTTTNTAGCACTTTAGGTAACGTGGAGGTATGAATTGATGCGATCTTTCTTCTCTTCTTCTGTAGAAGCTTGTATGCCTTCTGTTGTGTCCATGAGTATAACAAAAAGTAGCAGAAATTTGGTAACGTGTAGGGCCGTTTTAAATGACTCACGCCTCTCGCAGAATGTAGGCACAGGAAATTTCTCAAACCCATTTCAAANACATACAACATGTGATTGCATTTGCACCCATGCCCCCTGCAAGTTTTTTTTTGTCTGCTATTTACAATTTTTTTTTTAGCACTTTAGGTAACGTGGAGGTATGAATTGATGCGATCTTTCTTCTCTTCTTCTGTAGAAGCTTGTATGCCTTCTGTTGTGTCCATGAGTATAACAAAAAGTAGCAGAAATTTGGTATCGTGTAGGGCCGTTTTAAATGACTCACGCCTCTCGCAGAATGTAGGCACAGGAAATTTCTCAAACCCATTTCAAANACGTGTAGGGCCGTTTTAAATGACTCACGCCTCTCGCAGAATGTAGGCACAGGAAATTTCTCAAACCCATTTCAAATATCGGAAGGAAATGTGTTTTGAAAATATTATAAACAACAAACTGCTAGTATCTTACTAACATTTTAAAATTAACACTTTTATGTTGTAGGGGAATGCTAGTAAAGATGAGAAAATACCAACGATGAACGAATCGAAACTACATTTGCTGTACGAACCAACACTTCTCGTTATGAGAATGATTTTACATGTTATAAAATAAATTTATTTCGTATAGTATAATCGTACAAACAAAATTAGTGGTCGTTAATGAACAAAATATTTATTCATTAAACAAAACATAGGCCACACAAAACATAACTACGTTTAGGAAAAGTAAATTATATTTATATGAATATGCCACAAATTTAACACACAAGGATGCCCTACTGTCACAAATAACTCAAAATTTTACATGGAGTTCTTAAATTGTTGTCTTTAACCATTTTAAGGTTAGGAGACGACAAAAATATCAAGATACTCAAAAAAAGTTTGACGCAGTTAATATATAAAAAAATATTTATGTTCTTATTGGTAACAACTGTACACTATGAACAGAGAAATTAATTTATTTGACTGCGTTTAAACAAACCTGCACTCCTTAATTTAGCATAAGCTTCGACGCCTGAAGTAAAACTGGGTTTTTAATGGCAATATATAAGCGATCAATTATGCTTTAAGACCTAAGCAGAAGAAACGAAAGTGTTTTCTCTTATGTATTAGTTCTCAATGAAACTTATCAGGTCATGTGGGTTGTTGGGTTTTGCTTTAGCGTTGAAATAAAAAGTTATATTTTATATCTTAAGTAAAACTTTTGAGGTTACGACCAATCAGATCAGAGCAGTCGGTGTTGTTAGCGGGAAGCTGTTATTTACAGTAATGTTAGTATAGAAAAATATTAAAAAGGATTGAATGTGCACATGTTGGCGATTACATTTGTGTACAAAAATTATTTTCCCTGATAGAAAATATCAGCTTTGAAGCATCATATGCTTCAGTATGGTTGTGATATACAAGGTTAGGTTAGGAACAAAAGTGAACATGACAGGCTTGCCGCCTGTTTCAATTGGCTGGAATTAAGAACTGAATCATTATTGGAAAACTCGAAATACAGAAGACGTGTTTCGGTATGACATATGAGCGCTTACTGCATACTTCTTATTGCATAATTATTTTATTGTAAACCCAGATTAACTATAAGCGAGTGGCGCCGAGACATTACATTCAGCCGGTTTGTAGTATAGAAATAATTATATCTTGTAATGCATCGTTGTTGTCCGAAGCAGAATATTGCGACTCACGTTGTCAAGTCTAGTTTTCATGCGTTCGTTAGTGTTATCATTACTGATAATAACGTCAGTGTTAACATTTTTGCACAGTTGTGAGTTCGAGGTTTCAGTGTAGAATATATTACAGTGGGCTGTGTTAAACTCGTGTAACTGTAGCCACACATAGCTGCTAGATTTTTAGGCAATAACCACTGCGCACATCGTTTTTTTTAAATGGACCTTACAGAGACAAAAATAGTATTGTCGGTTTAAAAAAAAACTTTTGTTAGAAATGAGCCTTATACGTAGTCTTCAATGTCCTAGTCCCGCAGTCCTTTGCACGGAATTACTTTAGCTGTACGAACGTAAGTACTTATTATTTTCAATGTTTTCACTTATCGTTTTGATCACGCTAAAAGAAATGTTAATTAGATGCACACTCATACAGCGTTCGCATTCGTCTAAGTACGCAAATGTTGTACATGTTTGGGGAAATGACATACGCTAGTTCACGGGGAAACTAATGTGTGTACGCCTCGCGCCCTTGCAGTGCACAGACTACTACTTTCAAAAGCGATTTAAAATGCATAATCTATATTCCTAATAATTACTTTTCTAATAAGTGGTATGGAAGCATTAACATTCGGAGAAGGCCACTGAGAAAACTTCTTAAGAAATTTGCATGTATACTCTTTAACCCTTGATAACCTATAAGAGCCGAGATAACAATACCCAGTTTTCTTCGTGATTTGTTATAAACCTGGCGTGGCAATGAATGTAACGTTTATATGCAGGACAGCGACAACATTGTCGAGTTTTTACAAGGCAAGGCATGGATGAGTGTAAAAGTTATATCAAAAGTCGATAATAAATTTTTATTCATTCCATTATTAGTGTTAAAATTAAATTTACCTCTTGTTATAATAATAAATTATAGATAACTGCNTAATTTTTATTCATTCCATTATTAGTGTTAAAATTAAATTTACCTCTTGTTATAATAATAAATTATAGATAACTGCGTTTACTACGTCAAACCCTTTCGTGAAAAAATTTCTACGATTGATTAATAACGACACTTTCATCGTCATGTGCTTTTCAGCTGCAGATCCTGATGGGTTGATAATTTTACATTTATGCTCGTACGTTGAAACATAGATTAAATTTTTGTTTTCCGTCAAAATGCCTCGTAACAATCTTATCAGCTGGCTAGTTGCTGTAACGGATGCAAATAAGTATACCTGTCGTAATGTGTCACGTATCGAGCCGAGTGGAGTACGCTTATAAACATAAGTGCATTCCTAGGTTCGGACACAGTTTTAATGACACTTGAATCGGCAAATCTAAAGTACTGTTTATTTTTACGAACAGTCACCTTTGGAGTGGATCACAACCCCAAACTGTAAACACTGAGACAAATTGCAGAACTTTGTGCGTCTAACATATATATCTCGACTAGTGAACACGCATTTCCTATCAATTTCCTTTAACATACAAACATTCATGATTGATATCAAAAATAAAATAGGTAATTATAAGTCCTAACAGCACTCGTATTTTATCAAGAACACCTTAACTATAGTAAAATAATAAAAATTAGAATTAATAAATTAATACATTACGACAATACAGTTATAGTGCCGATGTACTAATCATTAGAATGACCGCTATATATATTTGATCATTTATTTTCACAGAGGTAAATAAAACCAAATAGTAGTTGACATCGCTGCAAAATTTCAGCAAATTAAGAATTCATATCGAATACCAAAATTGTTAGCCTAGAACATTGTTAAAATTCCTTTCTACTTTATTTGTAACGTTTTCTTCTGTTTTGCTGCCCGGAGAGAAAGTTTATTTATTAGTGATATACGATAGTGTAGGCTATAAGTAATGATAAGAATAACATCTCGGAGCATATAACATTGTTTTATACACAACACTGAAATAATACTGCCTCAATTTACTTAACATCGCCATTTAATGAGCCTGTGCAGTTAAAATTTAATAGTATTAATTAGTTCAATAACGTTCTATACACTAACATACAGTGGCATTACAAGATAAAGTTACTGAAGTACACAAGCTTTGGGCCGTACGAAATATTCTACGACAGGAACTTTAAAGATTTTATTCCTTTAAATTAAGACATTCGGAATGTCTCGCTGGAGGTGTAATTGAAGTTTGGGAAGCCTGAAAAAATTATGTTTTTGTGAACACGTTGTAGCACTTTTTAATGGTTTTGACATCACGATATAGGAAACCGAAGATCACTAGTGTAACCTACTGACGTAGTCTGTACACATTAATTTATGTTGTTTAAACTATTTGGCGTAAAACTTAGATTTACAACCGCAAATATGTAATATGTTTGAAACACAAATGAAAACACATTACTGATTACAGTTCCATACACACATTTGTGTCCAATAAACTTTTTTATAGGTGTTATAGTTTTTGTAATTTCTGAGCATTTGATTGGGAATAACACTGAAGTGACCTTTTATTAGTGTATCATNTAGGTGTTATAGTTTTTGTAATTTCTGAGCATTTGATTGGGAATAACACTGAAGTGACCTTTTATTAGTGTATCATTTATATTTAAATTGTCTGGTTTGCCATTTTGCTTCATAGATGAGTCTTGAATTTATTACTAAACGCAAAATAAATAACTGTTAGTCGCGACGGTCTTTAAGGAACCAGTTGGCAAAGCTGCGGTTTGTGAATTGCAACAAACGTTTCTCAATTTTTTGGGAAATCCCTTTTTCGTGGAAAATATGGGGATAGAAATGTGCGAACTCACCCAGCAGAAAATATATCACTCGACACAAACTATCCGAGGCTGGAGTCAGCACACATTCATTGGCTATTTTGCTGTAATTTTTCAAGAACCTTAATGCTCTATCGTTGGTTATTGAGTAGCGGTTTTCATAAACGAATATTTCTTTACATTTCCACACTGAAACCTTTTCAAGCATTGTTTTGCCACATAACCTGCAAAATAATACGTTTCGTTTTCTTCCAGCGAAATAGTATTGTTCGTATAAGTATTGCTTGTAGACTAGTCATTGCTGACGTTTGGAAAATGAGGGTACACTTTTTCTAAAGGTGTGTTGTCGTTCATATCAGAAAAATACGTGTTCATATCTTCCAAAGATCTTATATTTGTTTTTTTCCTGACTAAACCTTTTCGGACACATCAGCGTGCATTTGTACATTTTCATCCTCATCAGGTTCGCAGATAGAAGTTTGTGGTTGTGTCATTAGCCTCACAGATATTATGTGCTGCAAATTTCGGTGAAATTCTTGAGCAGAAGGATAACTGTTGTAACCAGATATCATCCGAATTACTGAAACAAGTTTTCCAGTAGATCTTGCTAAAGTTTTGATGTCAGTCGATAATTCTCACCTTCTGTTTTCAAGTCACTCAATAAATTAAAGGCTGCTGTGATTGTCTGCTGAAAATTAAGAAATGACGGCGGTAATTTCGTTTAGCCCCGTATTCTACATTTCGAAATCCAGTTTCGAGCTGCGACTAAATTTTCTTCAACGTGGACGTTTTGGCACTCAGGGGTCTTCTATTTAGATTTTTATTATTTTCTATCACAACACTTAAGTTATCAAACAAATCGTTGACTGTAAGAAAAAATTCGGCGGTACACCGTTTTATAGCATATTTCCATTTTCTGCTTGAAACGCTATCATGAGGCCCACATACACTGAACGAGACTAAACACCTGAGTAGAAAAATTGACGCTCATTCTATCAAAAGGTCCAGGATGTATATGCTTGGCACTGATGTTCGGAATAACTTTTGCAATTCCAGAAGAAGATTCAGATATAAAAAAGGTCTTCAATCTGTTTCCAAGAAACGGTTTCATATTCTACGATACAATCATTGCCTTCTTAAATATTGGAATTATTGTGCATATCTAAAAGCATGTCTCTAGTTATTCCCACAATCTCAAAAACTTTCTGATTTGTGGAGCTCTGATCACAGACAACAGCTCCGATATTTATCTCGATTTCAAACAGCGTGGTAAAGACCATATTTGGAAGCAGTAACGATCTGTCATACTTCACAGACCCCGAGGATAAAAATATGCGACGGGGATTTTCCACGAATATGTTAGGACTCTTACTAAAAAAAACAAGTGCTGGATTCGCCATTCCCTCGCTTCGTTCTAAACAGCCAAGATCCTGCATTCCCTCCTGCAGATCGTTTTTCATGTCGTAGGAAAGCAACTCCTATATTGACATTTCATCGAAAATAAGAACACCGTTTTTCTCGTGGTTGTTCATTGTTTCGATNAGGAAAGCAACTCCTATATTGACATTTCATCGAAAATAAGAACACCGTTTTTCTCGTGGTTGTTCATTGTTTCGATCTTGCACCGACGTTTAGATTTTAATTCTTCTGATATTCCTAGCTGCGAAATTATAACACCAATCAATTTCCTTACAGTTCTTTCGCTCGGCAGCCTAAAACCTTCTTNCTTGCACCGACGTTTAGATTTTAATTCTTCTGATATTCCTAGCTGCGAAATTATAACACCAATCAATTTCCTTACAGTTCTTTCGCTCGGCAGCCTAAAACCTTCTTCAAGCCATGACTGATACAATGAAGGCGACTTATAGTACAGATTAATGGCAAAGTTTCTTTCATACGGCTCCCACGTCTTTTTTGTTCTGTGGTTTATCTGCATAGTTAGAAGTATAAAGGGTACTTTGTGAAGATAATTACCCATCTGTAGCCGTTATCAGCCCGATAGAGTTTAGTGTTAATTTTATTTCGTCTGTAAGCACATTTACTGTGTGCACATTTCCAGTTCGAATGTTTTTTACGCAACTGTTTAATCAATTTTGCTATCCTGGGAGTTACTTGTGAATTCGCAGCTATGCCTGGGCTCCTGATACTATCATTTGAAGGCGCTGTTACGGCTCGGTTACTTACATCTTTCTTTGTGTCCTCTTCTGCAATGACTGTGGTGCCATAGGAAATTTTTCACTTCGAACAGATTCGTCTTGACTATTTTCGTGGAGTATGGATACAGTGGTTCTCAGTCAACGACGTTTTACAAATCACTTATCTTTTCAGTTTGTGTTATAGTAGTGCACAAATGAGTCATTGCCACTGCGTAATATCCACTCCAGACATCTGACAAACACGATAAATCATTTTCACTGAATCGTAATTTATTTGTGTTATAAATGAATAATATAAACAAATTTTTATACTGTGAACAGAATAGAGTAGGACGAAAGATTGCAGTTTAGGTATTTCTGGCTCGGTGTGTAATAAGGTAACTAATTTTCGATAAAAAAGCTGTAATAGTGGAGTATACATAAGCCAGCCATTAGGTAAGCTGCATGTTTGTGTTTGTGAAGGAGAACTTTTCAAGAATCTATATAATCAGAGCCAAACATCTATAAATTGTTAGTTATGTTTTGCGATAAATCTTCCTGTGGTATACTTTGTGAAGGAACGTCAGCAACAGCCCTTCTGCAAGCGCCTCTGTCCCCAAATATCAGCCAGAATTTCCGCATTAAGGCCTTAAACAAAAATGGTGAGCTTATCTAGCCCTAGAGATTATCTCGTCAGTAGTGTTTCATTCTTAATTTATTTTTCTTTTCGTTTACCGCTATCTGGATTCTCCATGGCCGGTAGTACGATTCATTATTTCCTGTTTGGAAATTCCTATAGAGTCCGAGAATATCCAATAAGTCTTAATATCCTTTGTGGGTTGCGCTTATTACTTATGTAGTGCAAAGTTATACCGTTGAAATCAGCCTAAACGAGCACTTACTGCCGACAGCTGGCATTCGAGTATAAACATTGAAGATGGAAGCCTTTTTATCGTGTTCTAACTGTATTTAATTTAAGCTATAACTGCGGCCAGCAGTTGGAATTTGGAATTTATTCCCACTACCAATTTCAACAAATGCAAATTATGTATAGTGAGCGGCTGGGACTAGTCGTTTAATGCACCAGGAGGATGTAATGTAAAATAATTAGTTTTACGTTTTTATTACGGCTTATCTATACTTTCTAAACACCGGTGGTCCTTTCTTGAGCGTTAGCCGGTGCATCATAATAATTTCCGGAAAATGTTTACTGTTATGACCAACCACAATTTCGCTTTTTTCAGACAATGATGACATAAACCATGTTCTCATTTAACATAATTTCCACAAACCTTTAATTTTATTTAAATACTGACGAATATTAAAACCTTCATCTACATGCTTTAAGGGACCTTGAAAGTTTGCCCAGTAGCAGAGAACGTAGGAGTCAGCTAATTAAAATATGTCGCGTGGGACAAACCTCGAATATCATGATTGGGCAAAACTTCGTACTGCGTGTTTTACCCGTTGTGGAGTTTTTTTTTTAAAAGTTGAATAGGAATAGAAGAACTGGTTTTGGTTTTGCTATAAGCAGTTGCACTTACGAGCATCGTTTTATTAATNAAAGTTGAATAGGAATAGAAGAACTGGTTTTGGTTTTGCTATAAGCAGTTGCACTTACGAGCATCGTTTTATTAATTTTTTTATTTTTCAGAAAATTTAGAGGGATGATTGACTGAAAGGTGTGCATTTCGAAAAAATGTGGCACATAAGTCGGCTGAAAATGATGGAGGGGTTTTCAAAACGCAAAAAAATAAGAAATTATTTTTAACTCATGATTTAAGGGAACTTCAGAGGTAGAGTACTGGCCAAACCACATAATTCCCAAATTGAACCATTAGCAATTGAAATGAAACTTTACTTTTAAGTTAAATCCGAAAAATATATTACTCGTGTCGCAAAATTTAAACAATGAAACAAATGCGAGCAAAAAATATGTATTACGCGCATCGCGTGAAGAGTGGTACACAGAAGCTCATCTTGACATTTAACATTGATTATCGCACCCTTTAAAATTAATGTCAATGCTAACGACAACAACTTAAAAGTCTGTGTCTTTCGGTTTGCGATTTCGTCTTACATTATTGTCTCATTAATTAATGATTATTTTAATGTAATTAATATATTGCTATATATTAACGAAATATTTTACTAAAAGGATTAGTACTTGTTTCTTTAAAANATTTTAATGTAATTAATATATTGCTATATATTAACGAAATATTTTACTAAAAGGATTAGTACTTGTTTCTTTAAAATTTTTCCTTAACAGAACATATTAGATAGCTGATAGAATCTCTTAAAAGCCTGTACATAAAAACAAACACTTTATATATACAAACACATAATATATTATTCAAGGGAAAAAGCAACTATTTTCAAGGNTGTACATAAAAACAAACACTTTATATATACAAACACATAATATATTATTCAAGGGAAAAAGCAACTATTTTCAAGGTAAACGTTTTTTTTTTTTTTTTTTTCGTCCAATCCATATTTCAGCTGCTAATGCGAATTACAAATTTCTGAAAATACATATAGCTCTAGTACTAAATATTCCCAACAAGTTTCACATTTTTGGATACGTATAAGGCAACTTAATGTTACAAAACACGTTTTACAACAAAACAAGTTACAATATGGAATTATTTGCACGCAAATCAATTCGATAAAGTAAAAAAAATTGCGAAAAAGTGGCAAATATAGTAAATGATAAAACATTTGTAATACTTATTTGTTCCGGCGCGTAGTCTACTTTGTAGAAGGGCACGGAACAATGTGTCGCATTACACTAGTTATGGAGTAAATCAAAAATAATTAAATGCCATAATTTTAATTTCTAGGCAACATATTTTTTCAACACATTTTCAAATGGATTTACTTTGTAAATTTCACCCCACCTGTGCGAATGTGGGCATATTTGCGAACATTTTATTCATGTACACCTACACCATGCATTTAATGATTATAAATACACACACATATGGCTAGGATGAGGAACACATATACTTTTCTTATCAAAATAGTACAAATGTGTGTGTATTTGTTATTTTGATAATATTTATCTCGTTTAACTTCCCTATATTATAACATCTTATTTCTTAAACACAGATGTAATGTATGGAATTTCGTTTACTCGTTGATTGTGTCTACTTTCAACTTCTAGCCAGCCATATTCATAAATACCTACACACCGATTTCATAAACTAAATTTAACATTTCTTTAATGATCTATGAATATTCGAAANCATATTCATAAATACCTACACACCGATTTCATAAACTAAATTTAACATTTCTTTAATGATCTATGAATATTCGAAATCAAAGTGATAAAACTAACTATATGATTCAAACTTTCAATTATAGTTTCAAAGTATCTGTTCCTCAGTACAAGGTTATTTCGTCCATTAGTCCATAGAATTGTTAGTTTTAAAATTGTGTGATTATATGAGTCAAGCGAGCTCCGAATTGTGTAAAACACTAAAAGATGGTCATTTATTTTTTTGTCGTTATAGTTATGAGAATTTCACAAAATTTAACAACGTCGCAAATTAAATGCGCTTAGATAAGTATTTATGACATAATTGGGCTATGTTGAATTCTATAAAAAAAAATTAAATACAATAAGCATTCAAATAAATGTACTTTTTTTTTGTAAAATTTACATTGATATTAACTGCAGATATGTAGGCTAAATTTCAACTCTACTATTGCGTTTTAAACCAGAAGTTAGCAAACTAAAATACGTAATTATAATAAACACTAATTTGTAGGTATACTTTGTATTTTTGCAGTATGACTACATCATTACAAGCACACAAGTGTATTTATACAATAACAACCGTTTGGAAACCATTTCCACCTTCGCATTGCATGAAATTAAAAAACAATAGTCTCAACCTTATGATGCGTGACAATAAACGTCAATGAATCTCCTTCGTCCTGGCCCATTAGTTCGCTGAACGTGTTAAATAAGTGATCGGCAGTTACTGGAGTTAAGTCAAATTGATAAAAGTTGATGATTAATATGTAACGTTGGGTTAAATAAAATCCGTAAAATTTGTGTATGAATTCTTACAATTCCACTTGATGTCCTCTGGCAAAATACGTATTACTTCCGGTGTATTATTTCAGTACCTATAATATTTTTTAGGGCGACGTAAAGTAAGTCAAGCTTTTAAGTACGAACATTTACCGAAAACCTGTATGTTTCTTCAGAATGAATGCTTTACTGAAATATGTTTCATGTTATCAATATTGACATGTGGGATTGGAAGCATTCTCCATTTGTTTATTATCCGCTTCACGATTACAATTACTCGACCAATTTAACGCACATTTGCTTTCCGAAATACTCGTCTATAATGTAGTTTCCCTAACAGTAAATATATTTTAATTGCTGTAAGATGTATGTTAATCCTTCGAATTATTTTATTTTAATTTTGCATCGTTTAAGAAAATAAGTATTTGTGGTCCATGTCATATTTATCCCTTCCTTACAAATAAATTGTGTCTTCAAATATATCCTACGAAACAACGGGGCGTTAATTTGACGCACACGAGAGGAATATTTTTAACACCTTCCGGTAGTTATGCTATTCTTATTATGTTACAAAAGTTTCGTTGTATTTATTAGTGCACGTACCTGTCTTTATCTTTCACGGAAAATGTAAACATAGAAATGCTGTCAACTACATTTTCTCGTCTATTCTTAAAGCCGACGTACTAACACCGCTAGTAACTAACACGTGCCATGGTCGCCACTAGTAAAACATGATTTGGGTAATACAACTCCAACGATAACTCGCGTGAGACAGGCTCGCCTTTAACCGAACGTGAACGAANCTAGTAAAACATGATTTGGGTAATACAACTCCAACGATAACTCGCGTGAGACAGGCTCGCCTTTAACCGAACTTGAACGAACACGAGCGTGAGCCGAAAAGCCGACGGCGAGGGTGATGACCTACTTTTGCTGGCTGCAGAAAACTGGCAACGTCTCACGGGTGGCAAGGTATTTCGTCTGCTGCGTCGCCTGCTACCTGCAACCGCCCAGTCGAGAACACTAGTAATCCTCTGAATCATTACAAGAACTAACACAACAAGCTGGTCAGACTTGTTTCTATCCCATGGCCACCCAAGTGTACATCTGAAATCAATAATGTAATCCCTTGTAGGTATTTTAATTTCAAACGTGTATCATACATTCGCTTAGTTTCTTGAGTATAGAAAGCTCTTCGTGTCGTTTTTGCATTTTAGTCATCCTTATGTCCTGTGTGACAAGTATGTATGTTCTGCGTGTACCCGTAGCTGGTAGCACGAGCAATGAAGGCCCACGGGGAGTTGAAAGCAATGTCCACCAGTGGTGATGCTTAGCGAAAGGCGTTCAAAGCTTCCGTCGTAGTTGTATCACGAGCAGTCAGCAGCGTGACTGAAAGGCAGGTGAAAATACTAAGCTCTGCGAGTCAGCTTTTGACTCGACGTATGGAGAAATGAAAGGAATATGAAATGCTGGTAAAGGAATTTTAGAGGATGTCATGAGAATGCTGTACTTTGAAGAAAATGTCGCCCATTTATCTGGGAATAAAAGCCGAATGAATTGTTATAGTAAATTCAAACCCAAATGACTTATTGAGGCTAACAATTTAAAAACACTTTCTTTACTAAATGACTTGGAGATAAAACTCGTTGTCCGAGTAAGAAAAAATTTCATATATTCTATTCTGTAAACATACTGTATAAAACAGTCTGGAAATGATGGCACAACACATCAGCTGTTATATACATTGAAATAAAATGTGATGCATACGCATGAATAACTTCTCACAATGTAATAAAAGTGACAATACAATAATGGTTTATGTTTGAAAAAATAACAGAGGCAGTCGCATACGTAAACACGCGTATATTTTTAGGTAAATAAAATTATACAAACGTGTAGTTGATGGAACTCGTTTGCCATAGTATCATCAAACATAAATCCGTTTTGTGGAATAGATTGAAAAATGTACGGGTTGCTAAAAGCCATGGGTTCTCCATGAATTTATTAGTGACGAGTTTGGAGTCGATTATTATGTGTGTATATAAATCAACAATTTTCTCAGTTTATGTTTTACGGCGCGTGCTTACACACACAAAGGTTAATATATCTGCAACTTTTTCACTTGGTCGTATAAGAACAAAGCTTTACGAAAACATGCTTAAAATTGAGACATACTGAGACGAAACCAACGTACGATACTCCACCTATCGGGAGGACGANATTATGTGTGTATATAAATCAACAATTTTCTCAGTTTATGTTTTACGGCGCGTGCTTACACACACAAAGGTTAATAGATCTGCAACTATTTCACTTGGTCGCATTACGAAAACATGCTTAAAATTGAGACATACTGAGACGAAACCAACGTACGATACTCCACCTATCGGGAGGACGACGTCCGTATTTGCGACGGAATTCTCGTTGAACAGTCGTAACCGATTCACATTTAGCAAACTGAATAGCACAGAATGTCTTCTGTTGTTCCATCGCCATCGTGATGTGGACTAACACACAACACACGCTCGTAGTGCGACGGCATACGCTCCCAGCGTCATCTCTCGGCACATTAAGGAAACATCAGACGCTCCCCTTCACGTTGACCTGTCGAATGCGAGCTCGCTACCCCCTCACCACCTCAAACCAAGCGTTACGAACGCAATCCAAACCGTAACACCGGACATGCAGACAAGAGCGTGGTCGGAGTTTCATTATCACGTAGATGTTATTCGGGCCGCTCATTGTGGTCACATTTATCATTCATGAATATTTGGTAAACAACTTCGCCGTTCCACGGTTCATTTGATTGGTCAATCAATGTTGTATGTTCTTGGTTTTGATATACTAGACCTTCAAAGTTGGGGTATTATTTTATACTCGTCTGTAATATTAGAGCTTTACGTTGCTTTGTTTTTTAAATATTTGTTACTTTTAGTTTTTTACATATTCATACCTGCCACGTAACATTGTGTATGAATACACTCGTGTTACTATATATGTATACATAACTAACGTCAAAAAAAAAATATATAATAAACACGATTTTTTTAAACTTCAGAATCAATGCCCTGTCAGATGACTCGTTGCCCAAAGTAAGAAAGATAACGTATTACGGAATATGCCATACAATGTTAAGTATGAGATGTGCACGTCATTGAAATAGTTATTATAAAGAGAATGTAAATAAATATATTGAACAGCTCTTTCTATTATACCTTTTAAAAATGGGAAATTACCTCCTGATATGTTATATAGCTCGCAAAACAAGGCACCATTTCGCACTTTGTTGCTGCTTTCCTCAAAACACCATTCACCTCAGAATATTACACCAAAGAAAATGTTTTTGTTATTTTATTGTGATAATTTATGTTCATCATTAGAGATCTTTCCTCAGCTAAAAGGTTAAAACGTTTTTACACCAATAACATGGAACATTTTATTCTCATTGAAATAAAATTAAAATTATAAATATTACATATCAGATATTCACAGAGAAAATATCTCATTGTTAACAAAACTAAATTCAGTTACTTGTAATTTTATCTGAAATAATTTTTATATATAAAAGATATTGTAAATTTAAATTTGAAACATACCTTCCCGTCTTATTACACATGGTGTGGTATAAGGTTTTTATGCTCCTCACCGAAGCATTCCTAAAGAATATCATTGAAACTTGTAGCACATTGTCTACAGATGTCAATGNGAGAAAATATCTCATTGTTAACAAAACTAAATTCAGTTACTTGTAATTTTATCTGAAATAATTTTTATATATAAAAGATATTGTAAATTTAAATTTGAAACATACCTACCCGTCTTATTACACATGGTGTGGTATAAGCTTTTTATGCTCCTCACCGAAGCATTCCTAAAGAATATCATTGAAACTTGTAGCACATTGTCTACAGATGTCAATGNCTTTTTATGCTCCTCACCGAAGCATTCCTAAAGAATATCATTGAAACTTGTAGCACATTGTCTACAGATGTCAATGCAGAATTTGGTTTTATGAACATTATTTCTTCATGTTAAAGCATGTATACGCCCTAATTATGAAAAATCATAATTTTACTTTATTATAATGATGACGCAAAAATGTTGTGTATTTTCGCACATGAAGGGGTGAAATTATTATTATTTCTATTGTATATGTGTTTATAATATATATTCATTCATACGCGCACACACCGGGTAAACAAGAATTTTGAATTAAGTAGCGCCAAAATAATTAACTGTAATGTGGAGTTTCACCATATTCTGAAATTTTCGTCCGAGTTTGGTTTGAAATTCCTCAGTACTTATAATATATTTATACATGTTACCTATTTGACATACAATTTGGAAGCATTGCAACTATTGTAAATAACTATATATATATATGCCTATATTTTCTACGGAAAACGTGATAAACACAGCAAATATTAAGAATAATAAGGTGCACAGTTCTTTAACTCCACTATGTGCTGTATACATGTGAGAAGATTCAGTAAGAGCTAATTTTACCCCTGAGTGTTCTGTCTATTCGATTGGTAGTTTAAATTTGACACCTTTATAGTGAACGACCTTTAAGTAATATGCAATCATGAAACCATGGAAAAAGTGCTAAAGAAATGAGTGTTTTTTTTAATTGTTTTCGTTTTGATATTATAATATCTTAATTACAAACGTGCAGAAACAATCCAAGTCATGAGTTTGCAACTCTTAATAACTGCATGCGAACAGTATTTTAATAGCAAAAAATCAAACATGATACTTTTCTGGGCTTAGCGCTGGCCCATATGTCATTAACCCTCAACAGAGCGCATGGCATTCTTCTCCAACGGGAAAATCCTTCGCTCCCTGCGCGCACGACTAGGGCTGTTCAATATTTTGATATAAAATTTCGGTATAATCTAAATTTTCGGTATTATAANTCCCTGCGCGCACGACTAGGGCTGTTCAATATTTTGATATAAAATTTCGGTATAATCTAAATTTTCGGTATTATAATATTTTTCAGTTTTATCTGCATTTCAGATAATATCAAAATTTACAAAATTATGATAACATCGGAATTTCCCATATTATTTTCTTTCTTGATACTATCAACGTCATCGACATTATCGACATTATACTATAAGCGTGNTCGGAATTTCCCATATTATTTTCTTTCTTGATACTATCAACGTCATCGACATTATCGACATTATACTATAAGCGTGGACAATATTATCGGGATACCTGGAATACCTGGTAAATATGCTGCTTCATGCAATTGAAGTCGGTATACATTTTAAACCTCCTCGACTAAACTTAAAGAAACTTCTGACGGACGAGTGTGTTGTTATACAGTTGAGAGCCAAAAAAACTAGTATAGCCGTGCGTATGCAAATAACAGAGGTATGGAACCAATCAGCGTAACGCGATGCGATCGGCAGTTCCTATATAAGACAACAAGCGTCTGGCAAAGTTGCTAGATCGGTTACTTCTGCTACAATGCCAGGTTATCAAGATTAAAGCGCACTAGAGATGGGACATAGCATCTCCGAGGTAGCGATAAAATTTAGATTTCGAGTACCACCATTTCACAAGTGTACCGTGAATTTCGGGAACCCGGTAAAACATNGGTAGCGATAAAATTTAGATTTCGAGTACCACCATTTCACAAGTGTACCGTGAATTTCGGGAACCCGGTAAAACATAAAATCTTCGACATCGCTGCAGCCGGAAAATATCGTGAACGTACGGGACAAACGACGACTGACGAAAATCGTTAAACGTGACAGACGTGCAACCTTTTCTGAAATTGGCACAGATTTCAATCCTGGGGCATCAACAAATGCCAACAAGCGGACTATTCAACGGATCATCATTGATAAGGGTTTTCGGAGCCGAAGGCCCACTCGTGTACCTTTGTTGACTGCACGACACAAAGCTTTACGCCTCGCTTGGGCCCACCAACACCGCCATTGGACTGTTGATGACTGGAAACACGTTTCCCGGTCTGACGAGTCTCGCTTCCAATTGTATCGGGTGGATGGACGTGTACGGGCATTTAGATATCCTCATGAATCCATGGACCCTACATGTCAACAGGGGACTGTTAAAGATGGTGGAGGCTCTGTCATGGAATGGGGCGTGTGCAGTTGGCGTGAAATGGGACCCCTGATACCTCTAGATACGACTCTGACAGGTGACAGATACGTAAGCATCCTGTCCGATCACCTGCACCCATTCATGTCCATTGTGCATTCCGACGGACGTGAACAATTCCAGCAGGATAATGCGACACTCCACACGTCAAGAGTTGCTACCGAGTGGCTCCAGAATCACTCTTCTGACTTTAGACACTTCCATTGGCCACCTAAATCACCAGGCATGGACATTATTGAGCATATCTGGGATGCCTTGCAACGTACTGTTGAGAGGGGATCTCCACCGCCGCGCACTCCTATGGATTTGTGGACAGCCCTGCAGGATTCAAGGTGTGAATTGTCTCCTACATACCTTCAGACATTAGTCGAGTACGTGCCACGTCGTCTTGCGGCACTTCTGCCTGCTCGTGTGGGCCCTACACTATATTAGGGTGGTGTACCAGTTTTTTTGGCTCTCCAGTGTACAAACAAACACATATTGCAAAGTTATTTTACTTGTATTAATATGTACATACCCAGATTCTATCTTTACTTCTCACTCACTTCTCTTCAATGTTTTTTTGACTAAGTAACACGTCTACTGTGCAGTGCATTTGCATCTCGTGGATTTTCGCAGGCGGAGTGGCTGCTGCTTGAATTGTACACTGTATGCTCCGAGCACGTAGTTGCGTGCGTCACGTTTATGAGTAGATTCATGAGACAGTAAAACGCATTACGGAAACTTATCTCAGTGGTTGTAGGAATGGCTACATTGTCGCTCGTTTATGCTCTCGTTCAAGAACCATCAACTCTTAACAGTCTGCTCTGATGCACCAGTACTATCGAAAACACCAATGCTGTGTATCTTATAAATGTTTTTATTTATATATAATTTTATAACTTATAATATAATTAATTTTGGTGATATGGACTAAGACTAAATCGGCATACATTTTTGTTGCATAATGTGATACCGATGTTGTTGATAGTTTAAATTTTTGATAGTATTGATGCATAATCACATTAATGTTTTCAGTATTATCAGAAGTTAAAAATACCAATATTTTCCACGAAACTGGAATTTAAACGATACTGACACTGACGATAACGATATTAACGATAATATAAATGATTTTGATGNCGATAACGATATTAACGATAATATAAATGATTTTGATGTTATCAACGATTTCGGTATTATAAATTATTGTCGTATTAGCAAATATTTCTGTATTATTTAATACTTTCGGTATCATCGATAATTACTGTATTATTGATGATTTCGGTACACATGATCAGTAAATTCGATATTATCGATATATCGAAAATACTGAGTAACTGTTTAGAAAAATACCGATAATGTTTTTTTATAATATACNATTCGATATTATCGATATATCGAAAATACTGAGTAACTGTTTAGAAAAATACCGATAATGTTTTTTTATAATATACAACAGCCCTACATGCGTCTGGTGGAGACGTGGTGCTGTTGCCAGGTCGCGTTCACTTCTCTGTTTTCAACACATCACGTTGTATAAACGTTGTAGAAAGATTTATGCGTTCGTGAACTTCACAGTAATACGCGAAGAAAATAACTAATTAGTTCTTGATCAAGATTTACTTCATGACATAAATACTTCAGCAAATAAATTTCTCTCAGGGGTAAGAAAAACGTCTGAAATAAAACGACATAGGCTGTGCATATATACAGTATATTCACAATGAACAGAATACATGTTTAAAAACGATTGACAATCATGGTTTAACAACGCAGGTAATCCATCTAAATGTGAACAAATAACTAAGTTCTGACCGTTCTGTCTGCTTGACGTGACTGGCGTGCACGTGAGGTGGCTCTTTATGTTTTCGACTGTAAATGAAAAAAGTGACCAAATGACGTAGTTTGAGAGGCCCTTTATCTTGCAGGCTACAGATAACACAGTTGTGGACTAATGACCTCATTGTGCGAACTACTATTCCATTGGGGAACATAAACATAAGTAAATTTTGATAAATTCTTAACATGCTTGAAATCTGGTTCACATACGTACACTATATACAAATCGTTGAATTTTTACCAGTTTGTCACGTCGCGCTGTATCAGAGATGTACNGGTTCACATACGTACACTATATACAAATCGTTGAATTTTTACCAGTTTGTCACGTCGCGCTGTATCAGAGATGTACTAAGTATGATATGTAGATATTCCTTATATTTTCGTTTTCTAAAGTAGAGTGTATGGAAATATTTTGAAAAAACTGATTTAGTTCAACGAAATGAATTACTACCCTATTAATAGTCAACACTTATTTGCAATTAGGGACAACGAGAATAATAATTTTTTAACTAACAAAACGGAAAAATGGGGGCAGGGGGCATTCATGATCCTGCATGAATTCAAGCACGAAATTTGTACACCTTCATGATGTAGTCGGTAGTACGCTGTCGTGAGGTTCGAAAGGTTCTGGTTTCGAATTCTTCGCAAGAGAAATACTGTTTTTTTTAATCGCCTTAGAAACAGGCCCAGTTTGGAATGACGTCGATAACGACGACATATTTAAAATCGTTAAATAAGCTCGAAATTTAGACAATTTTTTTTCGCTGCGAACGTGAGCCTGATTTTTTTCGTAGTAGTAAGACGTAGAATGGTTACACTGTTTTAAAAAATACGATTAACTTCTCCATATGTCGTCTATCTTCTACAGTATATGACGTGTATGACAAATTTGGACTGAAANTAAAAATACGATTAACTTCTCCATATGTCGTCTATCTTCTACAGTATATGACGTGTATGACAAATTTGGACTGAAAATGACTGTTCCTGCAACAGTTAGTGCAGCCACACCTACAGTGTATTTAAATAATATTAATACGTATTAAAATCCAAATATAACGAACTATACAACTTCAAACAACTTGACGAAAAAATACAGATGTGTGCGAGACACACCGAAAGAGTTGCTTAATAGCAAAAATATTCTTATTGAGATTGTAGACTACGTGAATGAAACTATGAATAACTGTATTAAGTTTTAATTTTGATTCGGAAAAATTTATTGTATTTTAAATCGTGTTCTTAGTTTAAACACCACGGATGGACAGAATTTTTTTTCTAGTGTTTATAAAAAATGTTGCATAAATATACATAAAATTTAAAATAAAATAAATGGCTAACATATTTTCGAAAATTCTGTTAAATAAAATAAAATGTGGTAATTTTATAAAATATGTCAATTAATATAACAGGTGACGTGTTTTTAATGATTACTTTTGCTACATTTCTTGGAGATTTCATTCCATGCTGAAAACAAAACCAGACAATGCCGCGCTAAATAATTAGACATCCGGGTAACGATNGGTTCACATACGTACACTATATACAAATCGTTGAATTTTTACCAGTTTGTCACGTCGCGCTGTATCAGAGATGTACAAAGTATGATATGTAGATATTCCTTATATTTTCGTTTTCTAAAGTTGAGTGTATGGAAATATTTTGAAAAAACTGATTTTNGTTCACATACGTACACTATATACAAATCGTTGAATTTTTACCAGTTTGTCACGTCGCGCTGTATCAGAGATGTACAAAGTATGATATGTAGATATTCCTTATATTTTCGTTTTCTAAAGTAGAGTGTATGGAAATATTTTGAAAAAACTGATTTTGTTCAACGAAATGAATTACTACCCTATTAATAGTCAACACTTATTTGCAATTAGGGACAACGAGAATAATAATTTTTTAACTAACAAAACGGAAAAATGGGGGCAGGGGGCATTCATGATCCTGCATGAATTCAAGCACGAAATTTGTACACTTTCATGATGTAGTCGGTAGTACGCTGTCGTGAGGTTCGAAAGGTTCTGGTTTCGAATTCTTCGCAAGAGAAATACTGTTTTTTTTAATCGCCTTAGAAACAGGCCCAGTCTGGAATGACGTCGATGACGACGACATATTTAAAATCGTTAAATAAGCTCGAAATTTAGACAATTTTTTTTCGCTGCGAACGTGAGCCTGATTTTTTTCGTAGTAGTAAGACGTAGAATGGTTACACTGTTTTTAAAAATACGATTAACTTCTCCATATGTCGTCTATCTTCTACAGTATATGACGTGTATGACAAATTTGGACTGAAAATGACTGTTCCTGCAACAGTTAGTGCAGCCACACCTACAGTGTATTTAAATAATATTAATACGTATTAAAATCCAAATATAACGAACTATACAACTTCAAACAACTTGACGAAAAAATACAGATGTGTGCGAGACACACCGAAAGAGTTGCTTAATAGCAAAAATATTCTTATTGAGATTGTAGACTACGTGAATGAAACTATGAATAACTGTATTAAGTTTTAATTTTGATTCGGAAAAATTTATTGTATTTTAAATCGTGTTCTTAGTTTAAACACCACGGATGGACAGAATTTTTTTTCTAGTGTTTATAAAAAATGTTGCATAAATATACATAAAATTTAAAATAAAATAAATGGCTAACATATTTTCGAAAATTCTGTTAAATAAAATAAAATGTGGTAATTTTGTAAAATATGTCAATTAATATAACAGGTGACGTGTTTTTAATGATTACTTTTGCTACATTTCTTGGAGATTTCATTCCATGCTGAAAACAAAACCAGACAATGCCGCGCTAAATAATTAGACATCCGGGTAACGATTAACGACGACATGAAAATTAATGGTAATCATGAAAAGTTTTAGAGTTTACAATTAGCTTTTTTTTTTATTTACTGTATTTCAGTTATATAATTTTCAAAAACAATAGCGAACTGGACTTGCAAATGTGCAATNCTTTTTTTTTTATTTACTGTATTTCAGTTATATAATTTTCAAAAACAATAGCGAACTGGACTTGCAAATGTGCAATAACATACGCATACTTCGCTCTAACAAAATTTATACGTTGATGCATGAAATCACATATTGGTTGGTAGTAGCGCGAAGGCCTACTCGAAAAATGCTCCTGTTTATACGAAGGATTGTAAAATATTGAAATTGCTTTCGTGTGGGCTCTTAAATCCATCCTTACCTAACGTGTGTAAGGAATAAGTTTTAAAAAAATATTTTATTTATGCTAACAAGTAAAAGCGATGGTGACACCCACCGAGTGACGGGCTTTCGAGTTTGCTCCGTATGTAACCATCTTCAATGAAATGAGGCCCTAGGATAGGACAAAGGTGGTATGTAAGGGCAGAGAGAACGGAGGCTCCACGAGAAAACCACTGACCATCAGCAACGTCCACCACATTTCCTACTTACGGAAACCCAGATCACCTAGGCGGGAAGCCAGCGTTCTAGTTGCACGGCTCGGGACACCTATTTTGTCAAGTATCCTCTCACCTTTACGTTTTCGAATTCATTCTTCATTAAATACCTTGTTCTTGACCATCAAACCAAATGCGAGACGGATACTTCATACATCTGCCTCGAAACAAGTGGCTTAGTTAGCATAAAGCGATGTCATTTCATGTACCACAAAAAAATGCATTCAATTAAAGTCAATGTGCGTAACGATATGGCATGCAAAAGGAGGGAATAAAAGTAACTCGTCCTTTAAAATTAATACAAAGTTAGTTGATTTAAAAACTATTTATTTCCAGAAAAAAAACTTTCATCTGCTTATGTCATAAACAACGGGAAAATGTTATTATTTTCCACCTTTTATTTCTAGCAGAAANAAAAAAACTTTCATCTGCTTATGTCATAAACAACGGGAAAATGTTATTATTTTCCACCTTTTATTTCTAGCAGAAAATAAAGGACGAACCACTACTACGTGGAATTTAACGCAAGAGAACAGAATTTTCAATCCAGGTTATGTGCTTGCAAAAGTTCTGAAAACCGGAGGTGCACATGCAAAGCAGAGCATAGCAGGAACAATTCAGTTTAAAAATGAAATTCGTAATGGCTTCCATTGTAAGTGGTTCCTGGAATTTGACAACTTGCCATCGTGANAATTCAGTTTAAAAATGAAATTCGTAATGGCTTCCATTGTAAGTGGTTCCTGGAATTTGACAACTTGCCATCGTGAATATACCACAGACAACGAATAAAATGGATATGACGAAATATTTATTTGAAAATTTATAAAAATATTTATAATTGTTTTTATTTTTGTGGTCTATATAACTGAAAATAAAATAATATGAGTGAATCCATTTTACAAATAATTGTGTCAAAATATATGGAATTGTCAGAAAGTGCAAATATTTTTTTGCAATTTATTGTACCTAGTTAAATTCCATTTCGATGTGTCCTCTGTGCGGCAAATTTCATGGCAATGAGTGAAGTCTGCGCAAATTGTTAGTACTGTTTNTTCCATTTCGATGTGTCCTCTGTGCGGCAAATTTCATGGCAATGAGTGAAGTCTGCGCAAATTGTTAGTACTGTTTTAGTATCTTTGTGAGAAAAAGCATGTCAGTGTATATTGCGACAGATAATTTAACAGTATTATTGTTTCCACAAGCACAAGATTACTTCTATAAGTGTAATTATGGAATATGATNTTCCATTTCGATGTGTCCTCTGTGCGGCAAATTTCATGGCAATGAGTGAAGTCTGCGCAAATTGTTAGTACTGTTTAAGTATCTTTGTGAGAAAAAGCATGTCAGTGTATATTACGACAGATAATTTAACAGTATTATTGTTTCCACAAGCACAAGATTACTTCTATAAGTGTAATTATGGAATATGATGTGCGATCAAAATGTATTGGGATTGGTGCCTTACGCTCGGAGCGAATATAGAGCGAAGCCACTTGCCACAGGTTGACCTTGGGGCCCTGCACATTTTCCGTAAACTATAACTTCTGTTTACAGCAGAAAAAAACGTGTGTAGTGTGTTTTCGCATTCACAGTGGCAGAGAAAGTTGGACAGAGGCTAGTACCGTGAATTTGTGTGGCATTCAAGGGGTGCCATCCATCAGCAAAGTTCAGAACTGCATGAATACTGTCCAATAAGCGCAACTGTCCAATAAGCAAAACTTGTACAGCAGTTTTTTTTTCACTAGTACAAAAAAATGCTCAGGTTTGGCAGCCACCATATTACAACATATCACGCCCGGCGACTGCTCCTTCAAAAAGTTAAGTCCCATTTGAAATGAAGATGATTTATATACGTCGAGGAAATCCAACAGACTGCGACGAGGCAGCTTCTCTCTATCCCAATAGAATAAGTTATTGCTTCCAGCAATATGAGCAATGGCATATAAAATGTGTTGCTTTATAAGGGAACTACTATTAAGGGAATCAAATGCATATGTGCCATACTTTTTTCTGTTCCCACAGTGCCCATACGTTTTTTATCACACCTTGTAAATAAGAGGATAATGTTTTATGTATAATTTATCTAACGGGCGTTTCCGCTTATCGCCCACCTCTGAATTCGCGCCTGGTTGCAAACGTACCAAAATTACGATACCCCTTATTCGGATTGTGTAACCCAAGGAGTTCATTAAAAATAATACAAGAAACTGAAGAATGTGACAGCACAGTATTCGCTTTCAAAGAGCAAATGACTTTAACTGAGCGTGAAAAAATAATGAACGACAAAAAAAAGGCCAGGCACGACCGTAGACTCAAACAGTTTTCTTGCAGTATAAAAAATTAACGAACGAGTGTAGTTGCAAGCCACCTTTCGTAAATCCAGCAATGGAATATTATTTCACACAAATAATATGTGACTTTCGAAGAAGTGGAAAAAGAAACTGGTTCATAATTGTATTCCTATACGAACAAAATACGAAATGTTTTCGTGTATATGCAATATATACACTGAAGAGCCAAAATAAATGGTACACCTGGCTAGTATTAGGTAGGGCCCCTGCGAGCACGCAGAAGTGTCGCAAGACGACGTGGCATGGATTCGGCACTGTCTGAAGGTATGAAGGATGCATTGAATTCTACGTCAATTTGAGAAAGGGTTGCACGTCTGTCAGGTTTAATGATTCTCGTCAGTCATCGTTTGTCCCGTTCGTTCACGATCTTTTTCAGGCCGCAGCGATATAGAAGATTTGATGTTTTACTGGATTCCCGATATTCACGGTACACTCGTGAAATGGTCGTACGCGAAAATACAAATCTTATCGCTACCTCGGAGATTATATGTCCCATCTCTCAGGCGTCTACTATAACGCCACGTTCAAACTCACTTAAATCCTGATAACCTGCCATTGTAGCAGGAGTCACCGACCTAGCAACTTTGCCAGACGCTCGTTTTCTTATACACGCGCTGCCGACCGCATCGCGTTACTCTGATTGGTTCCATACCGCTGTTATTTGCTTACGCACGCCTATACCAGTATTTTGGGAGGGAAACCTAAATGAGCATGGCCAGACCGATAATCGAATATGAGAATCGAATATGAATGAGAGCCCAGTATGTTACCACCGAACCACTTCGCTCGAGCTGCGTGTGTTTGTTTCTGTTCGTGTGATTTATGATATGTTATGTATTTAAGTTGGAGTTTCAACCTTTAACATCTAGTCAAATCTCTGTTATTAAATATTAGTATTTCTTATTATTTATAATAAATGGTTTTCTATAATGTATAATAGCTAACATAAAAAATGTATTGTCGGTTTTTCACTGTTAATTAAGCACTTTTGAAATCACCCTTTGAAAAATGCAACTGCCTCTACTTGCTTATATTTTAATGGGCACAGTGGCTGGCGTGCGCCGAGAAAAATAAACATTGAATTAAAAGCAATAATTAAATATTTGTGAAACTTAAATAAGTTTTTTTCCTATCTGGTTTTAATTTTTATAAGTGTGAGTATTAGTAAATATATAAATATTTATTATTGTAATTATTTTAGAGTTTTACTTGACCGACAAATGAATAAATTGATCTGGGCCATGGCAATGCTAATTTTACATGTGGTGGGAGAATACACAATGTGCATACATGTAGATCTTACACAAGGCTTTCAGACGTGCTGAGTTTACCACGATGAGCCTGTAATCAAATTACAGTGCTACTGTTAGTTTACGAATATTAGCAGTGAATCTCAAACTGGAATGTTACCAAGGGGTATAAAAAGCTTCATCTGTTGCCCAAAGCATGGTTCAAGATTTTTTATTCTTAAGCGAAATATTTATGTAACCAGACTTTACAGAATGAATAAACGTCTTTATCAGTTTGAAAATATTCTTATTCCACTCGTAACGATTAACAGGACGACAAAAAGAACCATAAAGTATTTAAAATGCATTTCCGTTGTTTTCACTCTATTGCGTGTTATTTTATTTTTCAACGAGAACCTTTAATATTGCGTAATATGTGATGTCATTTGAAAAATACAGAGGTGAAACACACAAAAAAAATTATGAGATCGGATATTTAGATTATTTATACTTTTTTACATACCACTAATTTTAAGTTATTCTACTATTTTTCATTTACAAGGTTGTTAACAGGTTGTAACCACGCCCGGATACTCAGCCGGAGTATTACCTCCTCTCTTCTCACATTTTGAAAGTCCTGACTCCCCCGTATGGCGTCATTTCACATACTTCCTGTCGTCATGGCATGTGAAGAAGGGCCGTAATATCATACCGAAACACCTTAACACTCACACCACTTTTCCTGCCATTTTCCCCGTAGCACGGGCATAATGACGCTGAATAAAAATTTAATCTCCAGCTGAGGGATTTATGCCCAAGCGCCATTCGCACACGGCAGGGGGCGTGACCTTTTACGCGACGGAATTTATCACATGTTTGTCGCATTAAATATGTCACATAATGTGCGCTACTAAACGTGGGTGTGTTTTGTTGTGCCACAATTTTCTGCTGCATATTACTGGCTTATTTTTCATGCGTTCCCATTATTTAAATCTAAAAAAAGAGATGAGACATCACACTCGGAATATAACCGTTAAAAATGGCAAGGTTTTACATAATGTACTTGAAAGTGTTTAGATTAAAAACACTGGCTAGACCCTACACTACGTTATGGTTAACGATAACAGTTATAAAATTATTTTTCCTATTTCATTTATAATATTTATAATAACATCCAGGTCTCTTCCAAACAAAGAGTTTATGGTCGGTAAAAAAAAGTCTTAAATACTATAATTTTTTGGGTGATGAGTAAGTAGTAGAAAAAATGAGTCGGACACAAGGAGCTGGGGGTCCGGAGCCGGAGCCTACATCATGCTCTGTCATTCTGGTTACCCAACCACCATATTGAATCTGGATGACCTTGACCAAGACCTTTGACCTTTGAACTTGAAGCCATGCCCGTGATCTTGAATGACTTGGAAACAAAAAATCCTAAAAAATTACAGAAAAATTATAAAATCCTCATAAAATTATAAAAAATGAAAAGAAATTTAAAATGTAAAAAAAATATTTAAATATGTACACGTAGAAGGTCCGGGTTTCGATGACAGGTGAATCGACTAAGCTTCCGATAGTACCGACCCTCGCCAGGTCGGCCGGTGTCCACCTCGTCAGCCATGTTAGACGTCGACTACCTTAACACAATTCCCATGTCCTTAAATTACATTAAACATAAAAAATCACAAAAAAAATTACAACATTTTAAAAAATATTTTAAAAATTCCAACAAATTACCAAAAAAACATTGACTCTTGACTCAAGACTAAGGACCCAAGATTCAAGAATCAAAACCCAAGCCTCAAGACTGGAGACCCAAAACTCCAAATCTAAGACCCAATAGCCAAGACTCATGACCAAAGATCCAAAACTCAAGACCCTTAACCCAAGACTCAAGACACTTGATGCAAGACTCAAAACCCTTCACCAAAGCCCAAGACTCAAAACCCAAGACCCAGGACCCTTGACCCAAGACTCAAGACCCAATACCCAAGATGCAAGACCCAAGACTCTTGACGTTGACTTTTGACTCAAACGATTGACTCAAGACTCAAGACTTTGGGCTCAAGACCCTTGACTCAAGATTTAAGACTCAAGACTAAAAATCCTTGACCATCACACTTCAACCCAAATAAACCCTAAAAATTCTAAAAAATCATCAACAATTCCTAAAAATCCAAAGAAGATTAAATAATTTATTAAAAAAATTATTGTTAAAAATGATTTTAAAATAATTTACATTTCCAGAGGTCTGTCCACCACCCTTACAAATTTCATTGGTTATTTAATCGATTAATTACTCGCTTTCGTTAATAATTCGGCAGGCCTCCATACCCTCATCTATGCTCCTTCCATCGCATGCAAGCATCTTGATTTTTTTCGTTTGTCATTTGTTTTCATTTTCGACATCTGGGTAGTGTTAATTTGTCGATTCAACCGCCAGGCGAGCTGTCGACACTAATATTTTTTATAGGCATAGGACGATCTGTAATGTGTCATCCTATTTAAAAAGTTATTGTTCTGATCAGTGGAATACCTACATGCATAATTTAGCAAATTAATATTTTTTTATATTAAAAACTTTAATCAGGACTGATTAAAAACATTGTTTTGTTTTAATGCACATTAAAGTACCATTGAAATTGAGTATTTTTTTTCTGTTACCCCTCACCAAAACACTTTAAACCGACCAATTATTCACTATCGCTTAATCCCATAAGACTACCTCTCTTGTTTTCAGTATTGTCCGCCAGAGCGTTCTAGTGTGGGGAAAGTATATAATTGTAACAAAAAACCCCCTAGGCACAGTTTCTCGTCTGATACCAGAAGAGACAGTGAGTTCTCTCACCCTTCGTCTTCAAGCAATCTGTCTGATAAGTTTAAATATTCAATTACATCAGGTCGCGGGGTATCCGCGAGAAACGCAATCTGTCGCCACCACTTACGAAAAAAAAAAAATTTTTTTTTAGGATACGAGGACTCACATATGTATTACGCATAGTTTCAACAGCGATGGCGACAGCAGGTATGTGTTGGTAACACGTGCAGTATTCACGAGTTAGCAGCCGTGAGTTGTACTTTGCTCTTCCTGTAATACTAGCTGTCGAAGGCGCGTGGACACCTGGAGCCCAGGAAATAGCGAGCATCCAGCTTACGGTAGTGGCTCCATACTAACTAACAAGACATAGAACATTTCACACTTGAAACATATATCCTAACAAAAATATTTATTATGTCGATCACGCCTATGCACAGACACATCACATGTAAAACAACAAATAGTAAAAAATGTTTAAATATTTAACCCATTATACCAAATTCAATTTTGTATCAATTTACTGGAAAAAAGAAACCTCACACGCAAGTGGCGACATGAAAAAAAAAAAAAGCTTTAATTCGTTAACAATGTACATTGTGGTTTGCCCGAGAACTACCTTACCAGACGAAATGAAAAATCTTCTGACCGACTCGCTAGCTGCTATCTTATCATCACTCCCCTTCTTGGGAATAGATTTTTTTTTGTGAATGTATATTTCGTCCTCGTGTTTTCTTCGCTCAGAGTGACCTCATGGACGCACTTAAAACAGAGAACTGACTAATGGCAGAACGACCTCTTACAAAACTGACAGCTAAATGAATCTCAATGACCCATAAATTAACCCTAATGACTCCTTATAACCCATAAGGATCCATAAGAATCCCCATAATTATCCATAAATATACCCTTAATGACCCACAAATGACCCCCGATTGTGGTGTGTGTGGTGCATCCGGTGCTTGGTGCAGTGCATGCAGTGCTAAGTNAGAATCCCCATAATTATCCATAAATATACCCTTAATGACCCACAAATGACCCCCGATTGTGGTGTGTGTGGTGCATCCGGTGCTTGGTGCAGTGCATGCAGTGCTAAGTGCGGTGCTAAGTGTGGTTCATACAGTGCGTGCTATGTGCGGTGCGTGTGGTGNAAACTGACAGCTAAATGAATCTCAATGACCCATAAATTAACCCTAATGACTCCTTATAACCCATAAGGATCCATAAGAATCCCCATAATTATCCATAAATATACCCTTAATGACCCACAAATGACCCCCGATTGTGGTGTGTGTGGTGCATCCGGTGCTTGGTGCAGTGCATGCAGTGCTAAGTGCGGTGCTAAGTGTGGTTCATACAGTGCGTGCTATGTGCGGTGCGTGTGGTGCTAAGTGTAGTGCTAAGTGCGGCGCATGCGGTGCCAAGTGTGCGGTGTACAGTGCTAAGTGTGGTGCGAAGTGTGGTGCATGTGGGTCGCAAGTTAAAATAAATTCCCTCTATTTTAAAACAAAATTATGTAGTCCTACATCCAAAGCCGAAAGGTGGATTATTTATATAATTATCTCGCTTTCAAAAGTATATATCCAGGTACCTTGGTGTATTTAATCACCATCTGGGTAAACTGTATCTGCACTTTGCACTAAAAGTGCCTAGAACTGCAGCAGGGTTAATTCGGGTCTTCGGGAAATAGGTAGCCAGTTTTCTCCACGTATTCTGCCTTCTTCATGTCACTTGTTGCAACAAATGTGTTGGAAGGGTGTGTCAGTATATCGAGAAAATCGCCGTCATTGTCTTCAGCACTATCACTGTCTTCATGTTTATTTTCATCAATGTTCTCTTCATTGTCATCTTCGCCTCATGTTTTGTATTCTTTAATACATTATATTATCTTTGTAAAAGGAGTTGTATACTCAAAAATATTTAGAGCCGACAAACGTTTATTTTGAACTTCGACTTCAACTGAAAGTCTTGCAAGTGTAAATTCCACCCAAACCAACTCTATTGCACTCATTCCGTCTTTAACATTAACTGCTCCATCAAAATCGCCTATCGAATCGGTACCTATCGATGTAGCAAGAGGTATTGCCGATAACACTTGCTCACTCCCAGTAGACCAATCCTTGCAGATCTTGGTATATTCTTTCAATATATCGCCTTGCACAGTCTGCTTGGGACCAATGTCGCACGAAAAGGACTCTTCGTGCAGATCGTTCTCTCATGCCGACGAGCATTTCGACCATATGTGGAAACTTGATCGCAGAATCGGCACTGGCGACACCAGTTAGCGATAATGAAGGTCGCGGCTCCATGATCGTTGAGGTCAAAGGCAGACCCTCGTATTCGCAATTCATCTTCATGGTTTTATGAGAGAGCGCTTCCAAATCAATGTTCACATCACGGTGTCAGAACGTCAACTGTTATTGTTTTTCTTAATAAATGTGTTTCTTTTTACCGGTAAAGAGCTTAGATGGTGACCAGAAAAGGCCTTCTATCATGAAATTTATATGTAAAAAATACTGGAACACACTGACAAAACCCACATACTCGTTCGCTCCAGAAGAAAACACGCAGGTACTGAAATAACAATAGGATATTTAAATATTCTGGTAGGCATATGATAGTAAATAAATTAATTAAAAATTATTTTGTATTCCCATATTTATATAAACATAATTATGTATAAAATTAATAAAAAATAATAAAATGTATATATATTTATATGCCTATACATAATTATTTTCAAAATTTATTAAAAATATTTTTATATTTACATATTTATGTGTACATAATTAGTCTTGAGTTTTAAGTTTATTGAGTCAAGGGTCTTGAGTCAAGCATTTTTAGTCAAGTGTCCTGAGTTCAGGGTCTTGAGTTTTTGGTCTTGAGTCTTGAGTTAAGAGAATTGAGTCAAGAGTATTGAGTCTTGGGTCTTGATTCTTGGGTATTGTTTCTTGCGTCTTGGTTTTATGGGCTTGAGTCTTGGATCAATGTTCTTGAGTTTTGGGTCATGGGTCTTGGGTTGTGAGTCTTAGGTGTTGGGTCAAAGGTCTCGAGTCTTGGGTTAAGGGTATTGCTTGAGTCGTGAGTTTTGTGTCTTGGGTATTGAGTCTTGGGATTTGCGTCTTGAGTCTTGAGCCTTGGGTCTTGAGTTTTGATTCTTAAGTCATGTGTCAAGAGTGTTTTCGGGAATTTGTTGAAATATTAGTATTTTTTAATTATTATTATTTTTTTTTTTTAATTAATTACCAAATGGTGTGTATTGAGAGATTTTGAGGAATTTATCTTCAAAAATTAGTCTCGTAATGACGCAATTATGAGGTACGTGAAATCACAGATCGTGTGTGTTGTACCCATATAAACATTAATGAAGGGAAACGCATTTCATGTTACTCTTAGTACATTTGAAACCCGTAATACCAAGACTTGCTGTATGTTACAAATTTTTTATTTAATTAATTATTTTATTGTTATATAGGAGTTTCCTTGAAATTTTGTTAGTGAAAGTACACTGGGATAAAACCAAAATGTACAAATTTTAAAAAAATATACAAAAACGTTTTTATTTTATTTTTATTTTTTTTAGAAAAAAATTGACTGAATTTTTAACTATGTAATTATGAAAACGGCGAAAGGCGCAGTGGTGAGGAATTTATTTATGAATGTGTTACGCACGATTGTCACCAAAATATATTTACTCAATAGATTTTCAATATAGATTAAGCAATCATTACAGCAAACTTATAAGTCATCGTGCCATTCTTAAAATGTTGGCATTTGCGTACGAATATGCTTTGCTCTTTCTATGCTGTTAGTAGATGAACATTATTCGGGGATATAATTTCTTATCTCCTTTCTGTGTTTAATATTGGACATGGTGACTTTACGACCAAATAACGTAAAAGCAAGCACGTTAAGAACAAGTAAAATTTTAAAAACCTATTAATCAAATAAAAGCCTACATTTCTAAAATAAATGCGTATACGCCCTATGAAATTATTAATTGTAAATTTCTTCAAGCCAAAATAATGTTTGCAATATACTTATTAAATTATTAATTTATTCTTGTATACAGTTAATTACTAAGTAATCAGAATTATTGTTTTGAAACAGATGTTCTCAGATATAAGTTATGAAATCATGATGCCTGCTGCTGACAAGGCAAAACACGTACACTGTCACATTCTATTATTCAAAAATGAGTTCCCAGAAATAATTTAAGTGCATTTTAAATGGTTGCCAAAAAGAATACGCAAATCTGGATTTCGATTTGGATCCCAAAGAAATATATATATTCCATTGGCTTTTAGTGTTCCACCAATTAAGGCCGTTCTCCACGGCCTACTGGATTCAATACGCTGTAGAAGGAAACGTTTACTGTAAATATAGGAATAAATCATGAAATAATATTTTGGTCACTGAAAAAAAAATATTGACGTTATTGCCGTATTCCGCAGCGCCTGTGCGGGCATGACACGCGTGCAGGCATAAAAATCGTATTAGCACGGAAGTAGGCACAACGCATACGGTCTCCGGGAATGGAAATAAGTCGTCAACTTCGGGACTTCGGTTTTATAGCTTCCTGAGATTCCGTTCTCTGAAAAAATAGTTAAAGAACTTCGGCATCATCATGAACGGAGGGATATGGGATTTGTCCCGGACCAGATGCTTGTTACCCCAAGCTAGACTTTGGGGTATAAACTGTCTTATTAACATACTTCCGAATGCACACCCCCTCAGATGAGATGCGTATGGCCATCCAACAATAATTATGAGACGGCAATTTGAATTAGTTTCCGAATAGTAAAATAAGCATAACGTATCATATTGTAGGTGCTTTATATCGATATACGTATAATTTAAAAATTTCAGTAAGGAAATATTTAAGGAAATTTACATTTATCTCAAGTAACAAACGAAATAATATTTTGCAGCTTTGAGTGTGTCATAGAAGGTGTAACATGGGAAACCTTATTTACTACGCATAATTATTAAATATATTTTCATTGCACATGGTATGATAATGTAAGAAAGGATTGCCAATTAGTTTAATCTTCATATACAAGTGCTCATCTTTCTCCAGTCAAGTAAACAACAGTGCTCCATCTTTTTAAAATAGGAATGCAGTAGGCATTCAGTGATCCTGAATCAGAATATATACGCCTCCAAGCGCGTTTTAGTTCCCTCCATCTACAGTATGAGGAATCTGCTTCAGTAATTCCCTAAATTTCAGTTTAGAATGTGTATTTACGAACATTAGAAAATATACCCAAATAAATGTGTGTTGTGTAACGTAAATACAATGTTACTGAAGTGCGGACTAAACCGTATTGCATAAAAAGTGAATTATCTCAGTTGAACAGTTCGAGAAAGCTGATTAATAAGACCACATTTTTCAGAAGATGAAGTGGATATTTATCAGTCAAAAAAACAGAAATGCCTTACCAACATATTAAGCATGTAGTGTGGATAGTAAATTCCCTAAAATTACGCATTATATTATTCCTTTTTAGCTGCGATTATAAAGAATGAAAACATTTTTTCTAGTAATTTAAAGTAGAACGATATTCCTCGTAACATATTAAGTGCATTATTTTTTTTCCTCGCTATAAAATATTATACATCACTTTGTTTAAGCAAGCCCTGCCTTCATCGAAAGAAATAGGCAATTATTTAATTTTTGTTGTTCAGTTATATGCACAAATCTAACATGTGTTTAAAGTTTGTGTTTCGAAAATTGTAACAGAAACGCGTTATGCAGAATCTTATAATACTTCGATTGCCTGATAAAGTTGTTCAAATGTTGGCCCCACTTCTGGTGGGCGTCTAAAAACATTTAATATAAATCATTTATAATATATAGTAATGGTCCGCATCGATAGGTGTTTTCCAATTTTAGTGAATTCCTGCAACTGCGTTTGGGTTCTAAAAATTACTGTGTTTCACCCACTTGATTGTATACATATCTAAGAAAAACACCTAATCTATGTAAGGGTCAAGATCATAATTCTATTACAAATTTATCCAAAAAAGTTTGTTGAGAGATAAGCTATTTGCACTAAACTCAATGACTTTTAAAAATTTGGTAACATTACATCAACTTTATTAGGTTTGACGACAGTATTTTTACCGCTAACAATTTCCGCAAGCATCAAAATTGTTGTTTGGAGACAATTACAGAAATATCACAATGAAGCTCGAGAGAATGTTAAAGACTAGCATTTCGCATAAATAATTACCTGGAAGTTTGTTAAGTCATTTCTCTTCAAAAAGGTTGACTATTCACGTAATTATATTATTTTATATTTTATTAGTCTACTCAATATGAACACAAATTTTCAAGCGTTAAATTCTACATGTGCGATTTCCAACATGACAGAAAATGTTTCAGATATCACGCACTAATTACGTGCATATAAAGTTATTATTTTTAATTTCAAATCCACAGCATCCAACCCCGAAGGTTGGTTGATCCCTGAAATGCACGTAACACCATGCACTGCGCAGTTACGCTGATAGTATAATCACACATTTGAAGGCGTAATCCTATAACTTTCGAATAACAAGAGAGACTTGAGCTGCTATCTACCAACAACGCTCGTACTACCAACACGAAAGTGACGGTTCCTTTCGAATATGTAGGTGTTCCGAAGTATTTCTGTAAATGAATTTAACATGAACGCTAACAATTGTATGAATGTTTGCGTGTGTGTATATTTGTAACACATTCACAGTTGTAGCCATAAGCACATACAAAACACAATACAAGCACAGTGGCCTAGTTACAACTGATAAAACTAAAGTAGTATTAGTTTCTTAAGTACCGAAGAAATCAAAGCAGAGTTTACAATAGCTCGTCGCGTCCTTCCGTCATCCGCGCGTCCGCCATACATTCGTCCGTCTCCCAGCCGAACGATTTACAACCAAACTTCCAACGTCCGTCTAAGTTCAATGCTCCAAACCAATAAAACAAAAATGTTTACAACTAGAAAAAAACTTCTGCATAAAAAGTTAACTATTTTTGGAAGTATATAGATTTCTTCAGTACCTAAAACGCACATACACGTACGTAACGGAAATTAATCTATGTAAAAAAATGTAAATTACCTATAAAGCATGATTTATAACCATTGCTATTGCAGAAAAGGATCTAGTATTTCCAAAAGTAATCATCAATTAATCGTCAGAAAAAAAATTAACAAATTTCTTATTGCAGTTACATAGACAAACATATGAAAACAAAAGACAGTCAATACAAAATACTGCATACACTTCACAACATTGTAAAGTACTCGGGATGAACGAGTAACAAAACGTGCAAGTTTAGAAGGCTGTAATTACATTAGTCCGTCCTTCAGAAGTTAAAGCTTGCCAAGGTTTTGACGGACGTACGGATAGAATTAATGGCCACCTCTGATTGGCTCTTTGTCAGGTGATCTACGGACGGATGACGGACGGACGCAACGAGTTGTTGTAAATGCTGCCTAAGTCCTCTATAGTCGGTAGAGGTTTTTTGTCATAAAAAATATTTTCAGTTTATCTGAGACGTTTTTAAAATGAGAAATTATTTTCATTTCAATTTTTACTATTAACGTTACCTAAACACGTTACAAAACTTCAGTGGTTGCGATTATCCATAAATAAACAAAAGAAAATATCTGCCCGAGGAATGAAATAACATACACACATTCTTGATTCGTAAATAAGTTATTCACTTTATAACGTAGTACAAGTGACGGGGCTTCAGATTGACTGAATATTGACGCACAGCGATAGTAACAAGTAAAGTTAAACCAAGTTGAACTTTTCTTATTCCTATCACTGTGCTTGGTAAGTGCGTATCGCTATGCATGGTTGTAGCCATTATAACCGAAAACAAACAGTTTAAATCTTATGTATATCACTGTGTTGTAATAATGATGTGCTTATAGCTTATAGAAATTGTGCCCGGGCCTTAAGTACTTTCACTCAGTGAATAGTTTTTCAATACGTCTTTGTGAAATGAGTGTTGTGTTTTACACGTTTAAATTTTAAAAATCAAGGTTTTCTGTGAAAACGTTATACTTATTTTGGCATAAAACTTTTTCTGACTTACAGTCATGATTACATTCCTCTCTAGCTTAATATTTAAAAATAATTAAATACATTGGAACGTGCAGGAGTAAAATGTGCTTCCAATTTACACCTCATAACTACACTTATTTCGCCACAAAATGTTGCTCATTACAAAGCCTCAACGACATATTCACAACAAAGCAATTCCTCGTCTTTTATTGAATCTCAGTTTCCTTGAGCATGTTTTTTTATACGTGTCTTATTTAAAGTATTTTTCTTTGAAATTTGATGGTAAGTTCAGTCTTACTTTACCAAGTGAACTTTCGTCTTTTTTTTTATCACTCTCCTCACCTCTTTGACCTCGAAAGCAATAGCATTTTGAAGATAAGTTTATATTAACTACAAACTTTGGCTTCATCCAGTTACAGTCTTCTTTCACGCACCTTCTACCATTTTTAATCATTATTCAGGTTGGTATATATTAACGCAGTACTTGGTTTAAGAGCTTGACAATCTGGAGTTTCTACAAATCCTTGTATAAGTCTACCGCTAGTTTTAGGCTCATTGATCATTGGTAAGCATATAGCCACGTTTGTTGTATTGTTTGGAAAATACGTTAATTTGCCCATGAACTGCTTGCTTATTTGAGTGATGGCTTTTATCGCTTCCATTTTCCTTTATTTCTGGAAGCTGCCAATGAACATTTTATGTTAGTGAGCTATATCTACGAAACAATTAACCGATTTTCACTTAACTTTGTATGCCGGCAGTATCTATGACAATCGTCACATGTGTGTACATATAACATTTTTTATAATTATATGAAATATATAAAATTTTTTACCGAACTCAACCAGCTTTTTATGCCGACAGATAAGCATGGTATGCAGAATCTCTTTTTTTAGGCTACATTTAAATATAGAAGAAAATAAGAAAATAAAATTTGTATGCCATATCTAACGAATCTATTTACAATTTTCATCAAATCACTCACTCAAGTAGCGCTATGGTAGGCCATGTAAACTAAAGTGTGCTCAGTGTATCAGACACTTATTTTCAAAATGACGGCTATGTACATATTTAAGGTTATTAAATCATAATATGCAAAACATTATACTGATTACATCCGAAGTTGATGCTTCGAATTAACCTCCGTAATGCAGTACATTTCATGCTAGCTTATGGTACGAGCTTTTTTGTGTTCAATCTCAGAATAAGGCCCGTGTGAATTTGTAATTTAATTGTCCCAATACTGTTGCATATATTTCTGGTTTCATCTCTAACGATATAACTGTCAACGAGAGTCAAGGCCTACGTACCAACCTTAGTTTTAAGGTATTAATAAAAAATTATTTGTACCCATGTAGAGAAAAGTTGGCTCATTAATAATATCAGTAAATTCTTGTTAGTTTCCGTGTAACTTGAGAGGTAATAAAATTTAAAATATAAATTTGGGAGGGGTTTTTCATAGAAGATGACATTTCAAGTTTCACGAGGTGTTGTACTTTTGGTTTTGTTTTGGTTCATGGTAACAGCCGTGTAAACCGGCATCGTATATCAGTGTAACTTTTAATGTTATGCTATTGCCATTAAAATCTCTGTGATGTAGTAAATTTATTGGTGAAAACATTTGTGTCGAAATTCTTTTAAATTGGTTGTCGATACGATAATAAAATAATTTACATCGCTATGTCTGCTCTGCGTATAGAACAAACTGTTTTGATTTAAAGTAATTTGAGGAACGGCTTTTTTCAGATCAATTGTCCATCTGACCCCGAACATGCTAGAAACATATTTCTTGAATTTCAACGTTGCTTGTAGCATGTCGTTTATCATAAAAGTATCTTCAGTCTAACCTCATTTATCCATGCAGATTTTGCCCTATAAAATATAAAAATAAAACTTTAAGTGCAGAACAAGTAGTTACAGTGAAGAGCTATTATATTAAATGAAAATGTACCGAAAATAAAAAGATATCTAATTTCATTATAAGCCACATATTTTTTTATACAATTTTCAAGTAGATTGACTTCAAAAATAAGTTTATGATTTAAACCCCGCAGAAATTATTATTCGATTATCCTGCCAGCTTTCTAATGTATCTGGGAGTGACAGTTGGATAGTAAATATCTTGAGTAATATAAATTTCACTTGTGTCAGCATGTTAAAATTAACTTTGGAAAAAGCCAAGTTATCTTGCATATTAGGTTCAAGAATTACAATTATTATATAAATATTATTGTTTTATCATTTTATTAGTAGATGTACTCAATAGTTCCCGTTATTTAAATTGCTATTTTACAGAAATAAAACATAATTGAATTTGGATAATGTAATTGATAATAGTGTTGTTTAAAAAGAAACGAAGTTACATTTCATAGATTTTAACTTAATATTTGCAACCTTCCTATATACACTAAATTTTAATTCCTAGTGGGTCAGCACAGAACATGAGACGGAGGGATGTAAATCCCTCTGTTGAGATCCCTTCGCTACGCCGTTTTGGTCGTAAGATTGGTGTTTACAGTGGGGCTTCTGCTCTGCAGTCAATAGACGGGGTAAGCCATCGCTTGCCTCCCCTCCCAACCCGAAACCATGAGATGGCAGCGGGGGGAACAGCCCCCCCCCCCAGACGGGAACTGCTCCATGAAAGGCTAGCTCGAATATAGGAAGCGTCTGAGAATGCACTTTCTATGCCGCTTGATCTATGATCCCCCGATTCTCGGCTTCCGTTTCTTTCTGCCAGGCGCCTGGTAGAGAGGAAGGGGATGGTAAAAGAAGGAGAGGAGGTTGATCGTTGTGAATTGAGGGGGGGGGGGTCTCGAAGGGACGAAAGAGATTGGAGAGGAGAGATGACGCTGGTATTGACGTCACTCTGCCTGTTCTTGTTGGCGCTGTGCAAACAAGTCGGTCGACGGACCTCGATTGAATGGATTTCTCTTTAGTAGAAAGGATTTTCACAAATGATTTGCATTTCATGCTCAAGTGCTTTTTTTACTTGCCGTCAAATGAACCTCCGAAGCAATCGTGTTTAGTATTCGCTTCACAGTACTGCGGCGCGCTTGTATTTTAAGTGAAGGATTTAGAAGCACTTCTTCAAATGTTTTTTTCTGTCGGTAGTATTATAAATATAGTGTTATTTTGTCCAAAAATAACAAAGGCACATGTTCACATCATTAATTCAACATACCATTAATTCTTCCAGAAAACCGCAGCCGACAGAAAAAGGTCTTGTGATATAGGACGTCATTTTTCCGTCTCTCTTCATACAAAAAATATCTGTTCCGTTACATTTCTATATTAGCGGTTAATACACAAAAAATCGTCACTGAGCAAAATTCTTATTCTGTTTTTATGGCATGGTTGAGAACTACGTAGTGAATTCCTCTACCACTCCGCAGGTCTGTATGTCAGTGGGGGGCTGCGCTGCGAAGCGGTCAGTTGGCGAACTAGGCTAAAGAATACAATTTTATGGTTAAGGCGGGGGGAGGGGGTTATCTTCTCTTTACCACCTCGGTTTAAATGAAAGACAACTGGGAGGACAAGGGCTCTTCACGGGGCTTGTACTACCCCCGCGCCCAGGAGCTTGCTCCGGTGGTGCAAAGCGGCGGTTAGTTGTGAGAAAGCAGTGATTGGAGGAGGTTATGCCGCTGTCTTCCCTGGCTCGGTCAAACGATATGCGAGTGGCTGACAGCCTCCCTCGCTCCCCCCTGACAACAAACAAGGTGCGCGCGTACAGTGTTGCCAGACTGGCAGAGCGATAGCGAGGAGAGAAGTGAGCGTCCAGCCGGGACTACTCTGCGCTCCGACCTCCAGTCCCTGCTTGGGGGAGCGTCGTGCTTACCGACTGCGCCCACATACGGCCGATGGATGACACGCCACAGCGAAATAGGCTGTTCACGGTAAAGTGAGCACTTTTGAGACCCTAGTTATTTTTTCTTTTAGCCAATTTGTATTATTTAGCCACTTTTTTAAATAAACGTTATTATCTACGTAGCAAACACAGTGTGTATATTCAAACGCACTCGGAACTTGACGTCAAAGGCTACAATAAAATATATAGATCAAAGATTGCTCCAAATGAGAGGACTTTTAAAAGTTCTCACTTTATCGTGAATAGCGTATACATCTCACACTTCCACACCTATTCGCTATCATTGAGCTATAGCAGTGGCAAAACAACATACCCAATATAGGATGACGCAGGCCTTTTTGCACCCCCTTACAGATAAGTAAAAAAAAAAGTGGGGAAGCAAGGCTTTAGAGGCCGCTAGGATATTTTTGCTACCTTTATAATTGCCATCTTTTACAATTGGTGCCTAAAATACATCATAAATATACATAATTAGTAACTTTAATATAGGAGCGCAGACGCTAAGTATTGGAAACTTATTACAACATTTTTTGGGCTATAGTTATGACATAAACTTAATGTAAAATGACGATTCTAGTCACGTTTTAAATTGGTTACATCAATGCGAGGTCAGGAATGGCAGATTTTACTCATCCCTCTAACGCATTTCAGTGAACAAAGATGCTTGGGCGCTTATGTAACGTCATACTGGGCCCCTTTATCTAAAGTTGGGAGGGAGCAATGTACATGCTTCTTCTCCCCCCGGCTACATCATAGTTGTTACGCCATTATAGCTGGACGTATAGTTAGATATTAAGTTTTTTCTACCATGTAAGAATTTTGTTGTGCAGTGTAAACGAATAAACTTATTCTAGCCAAAACATGAACATTTATGTTTGTAGATGCCTGCCAATAGCATTAATTCTGGTTATGCAATAATTAGAAACGCGTGTTACGTAACCTTCAATTTGTTGCTGACTGCGTGTCAGTAGCTTCGCACAACGCAGATAACCCTTTGATTATAATGCTAGAGGCGAAGATAACGATTGATGAATGCAAACTACGCGTGCATTTAGGCTTTTATAAATATTTTCGTAAAACGAATGGAAGTGATAAGAGACGTACTGGTCCCTAATGACAATAATAAATTTAAGACGCTGAGGACAATTTGCCTGCCAACATTGTTGTAAATGCATATTAATAAAGATATATTCATTCAGGCTGTCCATTAAACAAAAAAATATCACTTACCTCAAGTGATTTCCCTAGATTACTTGTGTACTGTAATGTTTCGTTTTTTTGTCGTCCAGTGATGTGTTAATAACGTTGTCGACGCTCATTGTAACTATGTTTTGTCTACGCTATATAGTTCTTACGGTTTTTTTGGTAACTATTTTGCACTATATGCTCTGTTTTGTCAATCTTCTTTTCTTTCTCTATTTTCGTTAGGTATCGGGACACAGTTCTTTGTGGAAATGATTTTCTTAAACATCTTTTGACTACAGCAAATTTTTTACTCGTTTGCAGTGTGTTTTTCCATGTATTGTGAACTTTCGGTGATGAAATAGCTCTGCATTGGCGTTTGCCCATAATAATAATTTTTCATTAAGTCATATGTCAAAAGTGCAAGACTCATTCAAAGAGCAGACAATTTTCTTTATAACAAAACTCATACTTAGAGAACAGGCATTGCTGCACGAAACGCCAAGTTTTGTTTATGCACATAAAACACACATGATCTTATTCTGAGCTAACGGAGGGCACTTCAATGAATATTACATTGCTTATTGAAAATTAAGTTATTGGTTTTCTGGGATAAAATTGGAACGGATATCATGTAATTTTCCATTCATTGCTAGATGGTGTTACGTACGCACAGCATAGAGATCTTACGCAGCACAAGTCTCTTTAATTTTTGGGCACCAGCGTGATTTCAGTTTAGGTATCCTCGTTCACTGCAAATAGCAAACATAGTAATATTCTGGAAATATAGCTGCTCATTATAAAACATATAAAGTGAATTCAGCTTCAAGCGTTCAACAGCATGCTAGTGCACTAGTTAAGCATGGCCTACGCTGACGCTAAATTAAAAAAATATTGTGCCTCTGGCACAGACCAAATGTGAAAATGGACTATAGTAAGGTGGTAAGAAAAGCAAATATCTGGGCTTCTATGAGATCATTTAGAGAACATAAGGAAATAACACAAGCCATGCTTCTTCATACCGACAGAAAACATGAATGAAGTTACATCTCTGTCAACACTATGATATATTAACAAAATCATACATGCAAATCCGAAAAGAGTGTCTGTCATATAACACAACTTTGGAAGCTGTAAATGTATTGTTGCAGTGAAAAATTAACTATATTGGGGAGAATTAGCATTATTAGTTAGCGTAAATGCAAATTGAACAACTGGATGTTGTTGTTATAAACAAATAATTATCGTACTTTTTTAAAACACTGATAATGAATCCAAAATTATTAAACTCTGATGAGCCGTTCAAAATGCCGCTATATAATGAAAGTACTGTTGTACAAATGATTTTGTAAAGAAGCACTGATACAAACTCTAAATAATTTATTGGAAACAGTTTTATATTACGCTACAATATGCATAGAACATTATTACAATTTTTTTCATATTTATACAATTTTACGAAATATATATATATATAGTAAAATTGCATGCGATATACATATAAGACACGCGCGAAACTGGGGCTAGGCCTTAGCTTACTGCCGTGCCACGGGAGCCCCTGCCAGGCGGACAGACTGCATCAGCGACTAAGCGGATAGTGAGAGCCCTCGATCAAACACCGTCTACAAGCCTGCATAAAGAATACAGTGGTTAGTGTCGAGTTCGACGAGTGTGTGAGTTCGGGTTTATTAAAAGCTTGGTTGCCAACCTCTCGTTATTCTCAGTCGTTCAGAATTATTGTTGAGAAAACTAGAATTGTACAAGAACGTCAGATTGCCATTCACGATATCTATGTAAAGTTATTTAATGTGAATTAAATTAATAGAGTAACCTGAGCTTTACTGAGCATTTTACAATTTCTGTCTAGTCCTTCCAAGCGGTGCTTTACCTTAACTTGTACTGTCTTAGGTCGCACGAACTGATGTGGTAACAATATAAAATAAATCGTCCCTAAAATTCAAGAATTTAAAACAGTATTCGTCAAGTTACATTTCAAGAGAACCCATATTTTGTCTCTCATTTTACGTTTTACTCGTACCTGAAACAGGCTGTCTCTTATTCAGAAAAGCACGTTTACCACATAAGTCACTAAACGGTCTTAGGAATCAATGGAAGCGCTCATTACAACATAAAGAGCAAATATTATCCGTTTATGATATACACGTTATACAAACAAATTTTACTGTATTATGCACGCAATGGAATTTAAAAATGGAAAAGTAAAAGAAAGAGCAATGGGCTAGCAAAAAAAAAATGTTTATTATATACAGCAATAATTTTCCAGGTGTGATGAATTATTTTCCAATTATTTATTATGCCGTGGAACTGTTACATTCGGTGAGGGGTAAGAACATTTTCTGAACGAATATATCCGAAATGAGAAATATTCTAAATAGTGAAATAGTGTTTATCGGAAGAGAATGTTTTCAGGAATAATCTTTAAATTGGCGACAAACTACAAAAGACATGCTCGCTGTTTTATAACATGTACAAAAGCATCTTAAACACTGAGTACTGACCGAAATATAGTATTTTTCAGTTGTTGGCTGTTTTTGTCATCAAAGCATAAATGCTGTTCCTACGTCAATATTAACATGTGAGAAAAATTATTATATCTTCTATAAACTCATAATTTCTACAAGTTTGTACAAGAACGTTTATTGAAATCGACAAACTTAAAGAATATATGTTACTAACGTTTTATAAAATAACGAATTTAAAATACTAACCAAATTTACTGATATTTGGTATGTTTCTTAAAATCAAATATTTTTATACTTCTCTCATTACATTTTATCGTATACGTTAATAACGTTGATAGAAATGGAAGAAAATACGTATTTTAGTAATTACTGTGCAAAAATGCAACATTCGAATATATGTACATTTGTGTGTGTATTTATGCAGTAAAACCAATTAGTGTCTAAAAGTATGACAACGTATTGAATTAATTACTACATAACTACTTAGTAGTCCCATTCGTATACAATATTTTTTTTTCCCCAATTGGGAAACATTTACTACCAGTAGAGAACAAGCAAACATCTGCTTATAATGACCAACTAAAATATTCTAGTTCTGACACTAAACAACACACAGAGAATAAAGCCAGTGAATCCTAATGTGAATCTCTTAGAGGCATCATGATGAAAAAGGGGATATTATGGAAGAAATTGTGGTACAGTATCACTCGCATTCTTATAGGCCTGTGTTGTACACACATACTTCAAAGTACATACACAATAATTTACACCAGGTTTGAAAAAAAAAAATATTATTGTTCTTAAAAATATTAGCATATATTATATGTATAAGCTTAACAGTCATGATACATCCTTTTCTGATTGATAAACCACCGTAGCGTCTTCACACAAAGCAACGTTGAAAACTGAAGTCATTCATATTTCTCGCTGATTGTGGATTGAGGCGAAGCAGTTGGAAGAGAAAATTGGGTGGCTCTTAAGGCTGAGGCGTTATGTATCGATGGGGGAGAAGTAAGGTGAGGATGGAGAAGCGACATAGTATAAACGTAGGGAAATGAATAGCTCCGAGAAAAATCACCGGCCAATGGCAGTGTAGCTGTAGACGACGACCCAATTTATGTATGGTACGGTTTTTAGAATCATAACCTGATTGTAAGTTTAGAAGGAAACTATTGAAATTATTTTATGATTAATGGCATATGGCACCAAAAAAACCGGATAAAAAACGATTGGCCGTAAGGTAGGCTTGCAGTCATGTTTATTGTACCATGATTTGTTGAAGTCCGTGAGTGATCTTAATACGTAGTAACCTGAAGGAAGTCACAGTATATACAAAAAAACTTTTTAAAATTAAAAGTTAATTAGTTGCTATATCTATATTAAGAGGTTAAGGGTTGTTCGTAGATACATAAATCTTTATAAATTAAATATATATCAAATGACTGTATTTCTCAAAAAAGATTTGCCAGGAGGAAAATGGGAAATTTTTCAGTATTATTAGAGCGGCGAAAAAATCTAAGTTTAAGTTGAAATAGTTATTTAATTCAAAACCTAATTATTACTTCACAGCTTGCCATAAGTATACGTATTAAGTGTTTATGCGAAGATCTAATAACATGCTCATGTAATAAAACTAAGATAAATGTAAGGGTGTGGAGCTGCGAATGTGAAACCAGCAAAGCTAAGCGACGACGTGTAACGGGAAACAGTGAAATCGCGATCGGGATGGAAAGTGGGAGCGAGAAATATTGAGAAATACTCAAGAGCGCCACGGGAACTTACTGCAGAAATAATCTCAAAACTCGCCGGTGGCATCAGCCCCAAAATGCAGGAATACGACCTAACATTTCTTAGTTTATTCCTCTGGCTGCCTTTTCCTCCCGGCACTGTAACACAGTTCATAATTTCCTTTTCCCAAGTTGTGCTGATGTTATACTTCTGGGAATTTTTATTCAAAGTTCGCAGAACTTGTATAAAAATTATTCATTCACAGCCATGTTTCATACAAATATTTTTATGTACATACCCATGTTCTACTAAATATTTGCATTCATTTAGGTTTGCTATGAAAGTAACATATGTTAGTATAAAAGATAGTAAGAAATAATATGCATGAGTTTTGTTATCTTTTAAGTAATTTAATTATTCTCCTTTTTGTTTATCCTTCATTTCTTATTATGATTAATAAGCTTTTTAATTGATACTTAGGTTAATTACGTTAAACATTTTTAAACAGATAACAGATTTTTCAAAATTACATTTTAGATTTAAATCGTGCTGCGAACATACACATGCAGGTGTTGGATAAACAAATTAATTAATCTATACTTGCAGTTTAAACATACAACCTGTAACAACAGACCCAAGAAACTTAATACTTTTTCTGACTTTAGCCATTTTTGTGATCCTTTATATTGTTTTTCTCGCATTTTGTTGTATTATTGTCCAAAGGGGGATATTGGGTGGCAAAATAAGTTACTTCTTTTTGTACACATAAATAGGCACGTGGAGTCATACGTTACTGTTATTACAGCCCATAATACTTTCACGTGGTTGTTAGCATTCTAGCAAACTCCGCCACAAAGAGATCTGAAGGACGTTAATTAGGGCACAAAGATGTAACTTAAGAAGTCTCATGATTTAAATACTCTCTTATCGCGTGTGAAGCCACTTTCTAATAGGCATATTACAAAGTTGTGATACTATTTAATACCATACTCAATGACTGATAATACATAACTTTGGAAGCTGCTACATTTTACGTAAAATACAGTACATTATATTTATAAAACTTATTCATGTCAATCCATATGTTCAGAGGTTAACTAGTTTAGTGCACGCGTAAAGTGAGTAAGACTGATCGAGTGTTTCACACCCTTTCTAAAGCCCATTCACAAATCCGTAGCTAAACCTCTTGCCAACCACACATAAGAATCAATTTTTATACAGATTTCATAACTCACATATTATTTGTAAATACCTTAATGTACCTGTAATGCGTGTTGATATTTCCATATCCTAGTTGCAGGAGAATGTTAAACAATCCACCATTGTATCTCAAGAAATTAAAGCATAGCGAAGATAATGCAAATAGTATAATAAGAAAGCTAACTGCCAAGTGAGCAATAATGAAACTAATAAATGTATCAGCGGGTGTTTGGTTCTGGCTGCGTTGGAATTTAAAGCGAGTGTCTTAAAAAGGCAACTCTTGCGACTAGATGGTACAGTTTGATAGCAGGGAAGGAGTGGACTGGCGCCAGATAGACTGGACTTTAGGCGACACTGTCTCTTGGCAATTGATTAATTCTTCGGTGGTGACAGTGAGGACAATCGAATGGCGTGGAATGGAGAGATTAAAAATAAGGTCTTGAGAGCCGATGAGGGTGAAGTGAGGTGAGTATGAAGTAGTGCCAGAATGCAAGGGCGCAGGAAATGGGAGATCCCCATGAAAACTCGCGCGACATCGTCTGGCACGATTCCCACAAGCGATAATCCGCCCAGCGACCCCGCCGGGTATCGAACCGTGTACGAGGCGAGTATTCTGACCACTACACCACCGTGGCCCCTAGAAAAACCGAGGTGACACGTAGCAAACCTCATCTAAAGTAAAGGCAACATGTCCATTTCTTACGCACGCTGTGAACACTGTACTATGTCGTGGCTATGAAAATTATTGACGGACAAAAATGTTAGAAATAATGAAACAGTTCTTCAAGTAAAATTTATAAATATTCACATGTTTGTGAAATTTTACAGCAGAGACAAAATACTAATGTACCAATCTCAAGACAAGTGTAGTTTCAGTATTAGCATTCGCAAAACAAATCGCATAGGGATAACAGTTTAGATTTTATATAAAATCTAAAATAAAAAAAACTGCACGAAACCATTACAGTAGTTAGAAATAGACAAATCCTCGCCAGGGGATTGGGAATGCGGACGAGCGAACGAGCCGGCCGCCATCTGGGATGACGTAACGCGGTCCTATTTTCCCCTTTTCCTCTCGGAATTTCTTTTTTCCCCTCAAAAACGGCCAAAATCGCCAGAATTTCCCCAATCATTTCCCGAATTTTTCTCAAAACCAGTAAAATTTCCTGCAAAAAAATGTGTTTTGCATAATGCGGCTGGTACTCACACTATTACCGCCGATGACTCTACAATGTGGCTAAATGACTCTTTTTTGAGGATAAAGGGTTGATCCTACCGGTCTCCCATATTTTCTCTCTTGTATTTTATCTCTCATGCTCCCTCATTCCTTCCTGCTTCTCTCTCTTGTCCGTTCTATCCCTTGGGGGTTTTCTCATATTCCTTCTGGTCTCCCTTATTTTAACTCTTGTCTTTCATTTCACATGCTCCTCTCGATCGTTCCATCCCTTGGTTGGGG